>JANRGW010041163.1:0-29840 GCA_024733675.1 Psilopsiagon aymara | reverse complement strand
TTCTTCCCCCCCCCCCCCCCCATAGCATTTACTGAAAATCATCTGGAAATTTAGAAAGAGAATAAGAGCCAGAAAGCATTTCCTGAGAACTTAAAATCTTGGTATTCTGTCAAATACTGTTACTTCAATGTGGTAAGTGCATTTGTTTCAACAGTCCTGTGGCTCATCAGTTTTAACAAGTAGTTCCCTTCTGTGGTCTCAGTGGCTTCAAGTCTCCTTTGCAGAAAACAGAAAATAGGTTCTCTATTATCCTTCCATGTATTCCTACACAGAGCAACTTTATGTGAAACTTGCATTGTTGTTGATCCTTCTCTCTAGATGAGCACTGAAGAAATGAATCCACGGCTTTGCTGGATTTTTTCCCCAAGAAGCCAGCAGTCTCCTGAGCCATGACCACAGGCTCTTTATCTTCACTGTGTTAACCTGTATGCAACTTTCTCAAATACTACTGTAGGTCTAATGCCAGTAAAATTATTTCTAGTCCTACCCTAAGGGCTTTGTTACTTGGGAAAGATAGTGCACAGCATATCAAGATGTTAAAGCACAATCCACTAATTGTACAGTATGGAATCTCAGAGTGGATTTTGCACAACACAGACTGGCTTTGAAATCTTGACTATTTTGTACAATATAGGCATGTGCCCTTCTTGACTACACATTGATTCCTAAAAGGAACACTAGAAATGGTTCGCAATGATCAGCTAAGCAAAGGACTGAATTTATGCATCCGAATTTATATTGCTTGCAGGAGAGCTCCAGTTGAACACTTCTGAGTAGATCTACCAGATCAGTTCTCAGGCGTTAACTCAGGTCCTTCCATACCCAGAAGCTCAGTACCCTAATGCAGGACTTAAGCCACCACTTTCAAATCCATTTTGTACATACAATGATTTGAACCACTGAGGGGAATGTTCTATCCCATGTTCTAGTTAGATGAATAAGACAATAATTCACACTTGCTGTAGTACATAAGCTGATACCTAGCAGCAGAAACTCAGGGAAACACGTCTGGTGAGACACAATCTGTTGTTTGTTCTGAGGGAGTGCACCAGAATGCTGCAGTGATAAAGGCTGTTTCTAAATATTCTGGTCAATATACTTGGTTGCATGGAAATCCATGTATCTGTTACCAGGTATCAGCTCATGGCATCAAAAGACTAACTGAGACTTCTATTAGCTTTTTAATCATAATTAGCCTCATTATTCTGCTCATATCATGCAGAAGCCAAGTACTGATATCATTACTGATTGGTGACAACTTGTCTAAGCATCACCTATCCCAGAACTACTCATTCCACATGTCCTGCTTGGAGACCCTGAGAAAATTTCAGTAAGTTGACACTGATCACAAATGGCTTATGATATAGGTCAATGATATCATGTCTGTACTAGAAACTACACCAGACTCCAGAAGATTTCCCATAAATACAGGACTTACTACATTGCACAATGTCACAATCATGTCTCTGTGAATCTCCTATTCTACAAAGGGTCCTGTCACCTCTCTGAGATTTGATGTCACAAAATTTCAATTTAAGTTCTTGCTTTTATGAGGCTGTTGCTGTTACAGAATGGCCAGTTATTTTTATTTCCTTTTCACAAAATGAGAGCATTATATTTTTGTTCCAGTATTTTGGTATCTCCCCGTTTTTCTGCAGATCAATAATGAAGTGAGTTTCTGAAAATAAAAGGGGGAGAATACATCTTCCTAGCTATCAGCCCATATTTTTCTAGGAGACAAAAGAGTGTCAATAAGACCTCTAGTCTTCTCCTATGCCCTATTCACTTACAGACTAGAGGAAATTGATAACCAGCAGACACAGAGGAGTAGGAAGTAAAGTATAGCTGCCTAAGAGCTTGGAACTTTGCAGCTCCTGCTATATCAAAGGACTTTCATGAGGCAGGTGGCAAAGGGGAGTCTAGGTTTTGTTATCATTTTAATAGTGTCAAATATTCCCCCTGGACAGGACAGCCTCCAGAGATGTTTGTGGTCTTGCTCCCTAAAGGGCATCTTAAAGACAAAAAACAGTTTTTGGGGTGTATGTGATCAGTCCTTTCTAAAATCTCAGCAGACATTTTTATTTGTCTTAAGATAGACACTACAAAATGAAGGCACTCAAGGCTGCAGTCATATTTTGAATGTAGGTCAGATTTCCATAGAACAATCTGTCTGTACTCTGTTGTTTTTGCCACGCATTTCCTTACTTGCTGTGTCTCAGTATTGTTTTTACAGGATTTTACTTCGAAACACACAACTACAACGTCTCTGGAAGTATTCTACTGATAGTAGTGATGAAACCACTGAATGACCATGTGGATCAGATCCTCAATAAAGGATACAAGTTTTGTTGTTTGTAGACTTTATTGATAAGTAGATATATAAGTAAGATATATAAGATAGATAAGTAATATATTGAAATAAATTTACTATTTAAGTGGTTGATGATATGTCAGAATATTGAAAAAATTACCCATAGCAAAATAGGTGCATAAAGTATTTCACAGCACCAGGTCACTCATACCTGGCCTGATAGATGTTTTTCCTCCAAGCATTCTCATTCATTTTGAGCTTTTACATGCTCATCAGAATTACTTAGGCTAATCTGCTTGATTGCTGCTATAGCAGCTCTTGGCTTGATGTCTGCTTAGTTTCAGACTTCGTATTCAACACACTGTCTTGTTGCCTTAGCAGTATGACTCATACACAGTACAAGGCAAATGCCAAGGTGCTGCCAGTCACAAGAAACTGATAGAAATGAAAGTGGAGTATTTGGTGGTTCCTTTTTCTGACCACAGCGTGTTGATGGAAATAAACAAGGCAGGACAGTCATGCTGATTTCACATTTTGCTCAAGTGCCAGGAGGTGGTTCTTTCACAGTCACCGCAATTGTTCCTGTTTAACATGGAAGCCGTAAGCCAGGCATAATTAGACTTTTTCTTGACAAATCATTTGTGCAAAGTCTTGACAGGTTGAAAACTGAAACAGTTGTGATGCATTCTTCAGGGTCTGAAACAGACAGGATTGCAAAAAAATGAAAGCAAGTACTGTGAAAGCTATAACTTACCAAAATATGTCTACCCCAAGTACAAAGTCTATGTCGTGTTTGATCAAAACAATTAGACAGAATATTGTCTCGTGTTTTGCTGGTGCTATACTACAGTATATTAGTAATATATAAGGACTGCATATCACTAAATAAATTCTATACCAAGCAAGAAGCACACACAACAGAATATATAATATACACACATCTGGTGTTAGTACAGAGCAAAATTAGTGCATAAGAGTTACATTTTGAGCTTGTGTTACAACTGAAAGCTTCTTCTAGTGAGATGAGCTATTGCACTGGAAAAATTAGAAGTTGTTTCCAAGTTTATACGCCAGATTTATTGCTTGGTACTTCATATTCAACTTGTTTTCAGCTGGCATTCTTAGGTAATAAGGTAATAATAAGAACAGCACTGATTCTGCAGCTGATATATGGCAGTGTACAGTATTTATGCTATCCCAATTTTATTTCCCATAAACTACTATATCCTGTGGATGCATTTGAAACCACACGTACTAGATCACCTTAATTCTTGCTTAAACCTTTTTTTCTTCTGTTTTCCATATTAGCAAAAAAACTCTCCCTGAGACTGTAATCATATAATGTCAATACACTACTAGAAACAACCACAGAGTCATTGAAAGGTTGGAAAAGACCTTTAAAGATTTGCTACATCTAAGATTTATATTATTCTTGTAAAGGCTAGTATTGTTCAGTAATAACTTGTTCAGCATCACCATGGTGAGATACCAAAAATGTAGAAGGTTTGAAATATTCACAAATTTTATGATCATTATATAATGAACAAAATCCCCAAATAACCTAATTTGCACTCTTGGCCTGCAAATATCATGATATTAATTAAAATGCATAATTGTAGTTAGGGTTTAACAGCAGATTCAATGTTATAATGTAGGGTTTTATGAAACATACTACAAGATGCTCCTCCAGTGTATTAGAATGCAAATAACTGAAGCAGTGCTTTTCATAGTAAGTGTCCAGAATGGCTGGTGGAACAGTACTGCTGTTATTCTGTATAACAATTTTTCTTGTTACTCCACAAAATGATGAATCTCTTCGGTAAGCTAGTTCTAAAGCATTGTACAAGATCTTTTCCAATAGCATTTTCCAAGGTATTAACAAGAACTCTGCATAACATAAATGCTGGAAAAATGCATTCCACAGTCACAGGTGATTTTTCAAATTCTCTGTGGTTAAGCAAGATTCTCTTAGAGGCTGTCAAGTCTTAGTGTCATGTTCTAAGCAGTCAAACAATAAAAGGAAGTGAGTAACTCCTCTTGTAATGAAATAATTCATCAGCTGCAGCTTTCAAGTTGGGCTCAGATTTTGCAGTTGCACCATGATGTGGTCTGTCGTACCATCGTATCTATGTGTAAGAGTGAAACAATACTGACACAGGAAAGGTGGATATATATCTGTCCAAATGCAAGTCATCGACATCATACACAGTATATGTGCATTCAAAAGATCTTGAAAAAAATATTCTTGCAGAGGTAAAAATGAACGTGGAATTCACAACTCCCATAGATCTCCATGTTCTTTGCTATTTCACCAACTATGTGATGAGAATGAGAATCATGTCTTTTTTTATGGCTTTTCTTAACATACTGCATTAGTAATCATATTTCAGAATTACCTCAGGGATTGATACAATTTCTTGTCTAATACTGAAAAGGGAATAACTTCTCTGTATCTCAGTTAGTCATTTGGTTGTCATGTCCTCTATCAGTTCATTAAGTGGTTAAGGAGTTGTACTGAGCTGTGCCTGTATACCTTTTACCTCACATGACTTACTTGCTTTTAAAAATCTGCACTTCCTACTTATAAACTGATCTAATTCTGAGGAGATTACAGCTAGTATTTTAAAAGGAATTAGTAACCTAAGTAAAGTTATTTCTGCCATATATATTATGTTTTTCCTCCTGCAGCTATACAAGGGCAAAATTCTTGCTCAGCAAGAATATGGAAGATTTACCATTTTATATAATGTGTACTGTATCTCCTGAATTTTAACTTTGTCATCTTAGAAATGTATGAATTTGTGTTTTCACTGTAATCCAAACTTTTTTAAGAGAACGATGTAATTTTGTTAAATATTTTAGACTCAGAACACATCTTTAAATCCTTGTTGTATCTCACTCAGGAGTGCTTTGTGTGTGCTACATAATGGATTAGAAAAATGCAGCAAATGGTAGCAACCAGTGAATTATTTCTGATAATATGTAATTTATTAAAGATTTACTTACAGGCCACATGTGTTAGAACAATCTCTACTGTTTTAAGCACTGCTTTTCACTTTGATTGCATGTAGTAACTTTTTAGCTTCAGATGAAGTTCTACTTTTGCACAGCAAATCCCTACAATGTTTTTACTCTGAACACCTTCTTCTTGTAGCTGTACTACATTTCTGAAGTTCAATCCCACAGAATTTCACTTCCCAGTCCTCTTTCTAATGTTTGTTAGCATGGCTGTTTTTAAACACCCTGAATTATGGAAACAACAAAAGCAAGGTGCCTATAGGCAGCTCAGTCATGTGTGTCCATGTGAAAGGTGCCAGCACACTGCCCAGGGGAAACCAACCTTTCTGTTTTGAGATACCAAGACACAATGTCAGCATTTTCCAGGAGAAAATGTGTTTCTGTTTAAAGTGAAAGAATGAGAAAAAAATAATAACACTGAGCTCTGAGAATAGCATAGATGTGTATTTATAAGCAAAGTCCCTTGTAAGTCATTAGATCTCTATCTATTGTGCTGTGATAAATGCTCCAGCTTTAAAATTGATGAAATATTTTTCTGTCTAATGATTGACACTGTGCTTCAGAGTGTTTGACTATGTGGGGGGAGGGGTAAAAGTTGTGAGAATTTTCCTTGAAATGAAAGATATGGGTAAAATCAAAGTGGCATTGGCTGGGGTTGCAATCCATAGTCAAGTAGTGTCTGTACGTGAAGAATCACATGGTTTGTCAAGTCATAAGGCAGTGACACCTCCTTTCTGAAAGAAATTGAGTAAATAGGAATAAATAGAATGAATTCTGCACTGAGACATAGATATTCACTTGGCAGTTGATAATAAATCTGAGTTTTTTACTGTTTTAGCAAAAGCTAAACCCAAATTTCTTGGATCTAATAAAAAAAAATCAATTAGAAAGCTGCAGGGGCCTCAGTTATCATATTTTTTTTAAAAAATGTAACCTATGATTATAAATTTAAAAAAAAAATAAAACCAAACAAAACTCCTTTAAAAGGTAGCCAAGCAAATGCACATCTGGCCCCAGCTATTGCTAGAGACAAAATACTGTCATGTTCCAGTATGGTCTAGTACCAACAAATGCTGCTACTCTCTACTGCTGAGCAATGCACCTGTGGGTATATTAATACCAGCACACAAATCCATAGGCTACATCCCTGATCATGTGTCTCTCTCTGCTCCACAGCCAGTGAATTGTACGTTCTATAAAGCTCCTCTTCTATTAACCTGCTGAACCTGTGCAACAACAATACAGCAAGAGAATGGTTTTTATTCCTCAGAAAGCTGCCTGAAGTCTCGTTTCTGTCTTCTATCACAGCTCACTCTAGGTAGCCTGAACTTGTATTAAAGCTTAGCTGAGAAAAATTGGCTCTCAGTGATATTCATTCATTGTATTATCTTTTATTTTTATGAGAACAATGCTGAAGAAAATCTTCCTTTCATGTAAAATGATGATACCGTAAGTGTGAATGGAGAAGGCTGGAAACAGACAGCAAGAGTGAAAAGGAGTAAAGAAAATTCTGTTGTTTGAAATACAACCAAGCAATGGGTATATTTAAGCCCAGTGTTGCATGAAGACTACTCGAATTTTCCTCATATGTAAGCTTAGGAAAATAAAGACATAAACTAATAAGAAGTTGCTATTTATATGCTACATCATCAAGGAGAAGGCAAATTCTAAAAACCAATGTGAACACCTTTGTAAATACACCCAAAATATCCTAAAGTTAACTGGTACAACAGGAACAAATTTCTGTTGATTTTTAATGGTTTTGGGATTAGGGCCTAGACAGCAAACTGGAGTGGGCACTTCATAAATAAATAGCATGAAACCCCATGTTTGACTGTGGGGAAATACAGCCAATGGTGCAATCAGCTTTGACATTGCTGGTGTCTAGCACCCTACATCAATGCTGATGGCAGTGCTGGTACATACAGCGAGGTGCATAACACAAGGTAGCCACAATGTAAGCTGGCAAGTATGGCAAGACAGCATAATGCAGTACCTTAGAGTAAAGGGACCTTGTTAGGAGATATGAGTGCATTTCCTCTAAGGAAAGCATTTAGTTTCCAGTAAACACACAAAAGGAACCATCTCAAATCCAATTCATTGAAAAGGTGGAGAGAACAAATTGACTTTGCACCATGCTGTGAGCTATCTACTGACTTGAGCTTCATCGGAGCAAATTCATTTTATTAAAAGTTTTGTTCTACAGTCAGTAGAAATTTAAAGAGAGGATCTTATTAGCATGAGTGTCCTCACAATGCTACAGTACATGAAGAAGGCAGGGGAAGGTGCCACTTATGAGACTACAGATGAAAAAAGCTAAACTGTGATCTACGTCTGGAAAAATTTTCAAAGACCTGGGCCAGTATGATTTAACTAATATCGCCCCACAGCCAAGCAGCCACACGACAGCCCAGCTATTTCTAGCAGTCTTAGTGTAGAATACATTTGATAATTCAATCTACAAGCTACAGCAGCAATGTTTGGGTGACAGAAAGATATACCTTGTGATTCAGGGAGATCTGTAATGTCTTCTAACAGAGACAAGCAGCCCAGTCAAACTTCAGAGAAAAGGTGAAAAAAGCCTTTATTTTATTTTTTTTAATCAAAGACGATACAAAAAGTTTATGGGAAAAAAGCAGGTTTAGAAATAGAAGAAAGAAAATCTGCATAGTAAAAATGATGGTGTTTTGATTTCTACTTATATGAGAAAACCTTTTCATAAATAAGATATGTACTAAGTGTGAATGCACTCTTGTGGCAGTACGTTGTACTGGTGTCTTGCAGCAATTCTGAAGTGTTTCATTTCCACTAATTTAAAATGGAAAATCTGAAATAAAGAATGGTATTCTGTGTTGATATATTATGTGGATATAATTGTATATATTTGGACTGCCTGGTCTGCAGGGGATTCCAGCAGAAGTAGTGTCCCAGAACTGCTCTCATTACGACATGCTGAACAAGGGATGGGAAATCCCTGCTCAACATACAGAGCAAGAAACATTGCTACAAGGTATTTGTGGTCCTTCCTCATGCTGCCACCTTATCTCAGCTGGTTCTCTGCCAATTAATTTTCCTCCAACTCTGACACCAAGTCAAACATTAGGAAAGCAAATCATACAGCCGTATCGGTGACAGAAAATGAGACAGAGCAGTGTGTCTTCTGTGTATTCAGTGTCCTATAGCTCAACTCTGTCCTCTGTAACAGCTCATAAGTCTGACTGCCAGGGAAATAAAATATGAAGATCCCAAGGGCTGCTAATGACAAAAAAAGTTGCCTTATCATATCTCCTGCAGAAAAATTACTAACCAAAACTAGAACAATCTTTTTCAACCTCAAGTCTGCAGATGTGACACCAAAATATTGTAGTTAAAGTAAATAAACAATGATTGACTGGTTTAAAATATTTGACATGCATAATCCACCATTATTCATCACAAAGCAAATGGGTAAGAGTGAAATTAAAACAGCTTCCAAGGCGCTCCCAGTCAAAAAGTGTGCTTGGAAGAAATTAACAAATCTGTACAAGACGTCAAAATTATGCTCTAGTCAAATATGTTTCATAAACATGATGCTTTTCATTAGCACTTTAATGTTGGCAACTACTGAGAGTATGGACATCTGTTGATCTGATCAGTAATGATGCAGGAATCACTAATCCTCTAGGGAATGGTTAACACCAGCATCTTGGATCTTGCATAATCGGTGTGATTAACCTTTGATGAAAAGATATACTCCCCCAGCCTTTTAGCTGGTGGCTTACACAACCTATATGCTGCCTTCTATAAATACTTCAACCTGAAACAATCTCAGGAAAAATATTATTCCCAGGGTAGTAGCTCAGTTTGCATTACTTCTACCAAACAGTTTTCTGAAAGGCCTCCCCTGAGCTTAAGGCAGTCTGTTTGCAACATTTCAATTGTTTTATTTCTTCTTTTTCCCTTCTTTGTTGTTGCTCTAAATTAAACTCTACTGGAGTCTGCAGCATTTCATATTATAACAATGCCTGTCAGGAGTTCTTTACTGTGCATGATAAAACGTAAACTCTTTAATTAGCTTTTTTGTAATAAACACTGGAAACTACTTTAGCATCTTAATCAGTGGAGTTATTTCCTTTTTACTTGCCTCTGCTGCTCATCTTTGTTTGCTATGCTCTATTTCTCTGCTGAAAGCTATCATTTACAGCATATCCCATTATTGATGAGCAGTGTGTCTGCCTTTGCTATTTTTAACTAAACCCAAATATTTTATTAAAAATCTCATAACATTATATCTCAAACAGTTCAACAGAAAATGTTTGGAAGCACATCACTCAGTCTAAGGTGAGCTTGCTGGAAACAAGTTGATATATAATTTATTCAACCCAACAGTGGCAACTGGATATCACAGAATACCTAGATATTACCAAAGCAAGCATTTACAAAGGGGCTGCGGAGTGGATTGTTGACTGCTAAATAGTATCATACATGGTTGTCTTACATACAGTGTTAGTAAACTAGACTATTTTTAGTATGAATGAGATTTGTAACACAATTACATCAGTCTTTCATGCTAGCACCCAAAGGAGCAGTACAGTGCTGAGTTTTCCCAATCACCAAAGTCATATTAGAAAAGGGTTTGGAAGAGGTCACTTCCCAGTTTTCAGCGCCTAGGGTTTTGCATGTTTTTAATACCCTTTTTCTTCATCATTTTCAGGCTTGAACAGTAAGGAGAAGAAAGAATCTGAGGCTGTTACAAAGGCTGTGCTTTACACGCAGTTAGGTTGTTTCCAACATTCAGCTGTTTAGCTGCTGAGATCCATGAGCTGCAGAAACCCATGGCAGAAGCCGTACACCTCGAGATGTTTCTCTAACAACCTGATGGGGAGACAGGAAGCTGCAGCTGCAGCTCTGGCCTGCAGCTGCCTCAGGAACTGCTATGGCAGAACCTTCTCAGTACTTTTCCTGTGCTGTCTGAATGCCTGTGGAGAAGGAGAAAGCTGGTCTTGAGTAACAACTTCTCTTTCTCTCCATGGCTCACTGAGACAGGTCAAAAAAGTCTGATGCCAAAGTAAAAATAATTAAAAGAATATTGTGTGTAAAGCACCTGGGAGAATTATGGCATTTCTAGTTATTTTTTTTTGTTTGTTTTTTTTTGTTTGTTTGGTTTTTTTTTTTATTTTGTGTTGGATTGTTTGTTTGTTTAAATTACAGTGAGTAATATGATTCATTTGGTTCTCCTGACAATTCTGATTTAATGAGCCTAGTTGAGATGAGGTTCTCCATTATTCAGGCCTTCTACAACTGATAATTAAAGAGATACAGTTGAGCAAGGATGTTCTTCAGTGCAGTGTATGATAGTAATTTTGCATTTGATAGTGGGAAATGATCCTCACCAAGTTCATCTCATACAGATTGGAATATCTCTAACCCCTACAGAGTTGGACAAGCTGAAGTCTAGGAGATCACATGAAAGAGAGCCTCTAGATCTGTAGAAGCAGCACTGTAACACTTCATCCCCTAATAGATTTAATATTAAACCTACGGGAGCTCTAAATTCTTTTGATGAGAGGATTTTATTCATTTTCGTCTTGAATATTGTTAAGATAACAAAGTCAGGTTTTGCTACTAAATATCAAAATCTCCTACTTGCTAAACCTAAAGGATTTTCTTACTAAAGTTTAACTAATAATTAAATGTAACCATATATTTGTGATATAACAAATATATTAGCAGAATCTATCTGTCCACCTAAGGATGATGTTCTGCTGTGTTTTGCTTTTAGAACACCTGCACAAAATCTGATATATGAACACAGAAAATGTTTTGAGTCTATTATTTCAAATCCAGAGTTAAAATTAACACAGTTATAAAAATACAAACATTTACTTATAACGGTGGTCCTGCTATCTACTCTAAGTATAGCATCATACAGTTTTTAATAAGATATTAGCATCACAATTATTTGTTTTTATTAAAAAGAAAAAAACTGGTGAAAACCAACAGTATGCCAAATGGTCTGCCTTCCACCACATTACTTCTTTTCAAAGGGATGAATTTACTGGAATACATACTGAACTAGCTAAAAGGTCATCAGACTTCCTTTAGCATAAGCAAAAAAACATATTTTGCCTTGTATCATTCAACAAATTATTTTGGCTGAAACTGTCCAAAGTAGTTCAGTGTGAAGCAAATATTTATCTGGATGCTTTCTGTCTGAAAAGATATAGTCAGCAAACTTAAAAAGATACCTAATATCTGCAAGGCTTTTCTCTCAACATGTATTAATTAGCAGTGACAGACTTCTCTCTTGTACTAGCCAGGACTGTCAGGAACAAGTAAATGATTCAAAACTTAAGGTTAATTAATAAACACCATCTCAAACCTTCATTCAGAAATCAGGGGAAATTGACTTTTCTAGTGCCTCATTTTTCCTGTTCCCAGAATGAATATCATAATTTCAGTTTTAGCTATGTTCTGTAGCTTTGCTGAGGACACTTGATGTTTTCACTTGTCAGTGTGAGCATGTAGCATGCAGGCACTAGACATGAGTTACTCACAGACAGACATACTTGCCATTCCTAAAATACCCTTCAGTGGAAGCTGTGTTTCCTTTTTTCCTGAGGCTTTAACTTTCACGCAGCATTCTACTACCTCCAGTTTAGAGTGCTTCCTTCTACCAGCCATATTTAGTTTTGGTCCAAGCTTTTATGTCTATAGCTTTAACATCTCTCCCACTTCATGGTATACCCCCCTTTTTGGCAGGTGTGCCTCCCAAACACAGTGAAACAACACTTGTAAAACCCCCTCATTTCAGCACTGCCTGCTCCTTCCCATAATTCAACTTCCCTTCACCCTGACACACTTAGAGCTGGGGGCAAAGGAGGCAGACTGGTTTCTCATTTTACCTTGATCTTTCAGGTGTACACTGTTTATGTGTTGAACTATAAACCCAGAAAACCTACTTCCACATTAGCTTTAGTAGCAACTTGGGAAGACGTACACTTCATATATTCTACTTCTCTTTCCCTTCTTTCCTAGGAGGAATCTAGGTAAACATTGTCCCTGGAAAACTTGTATTTTTATAAAAATAATAACCGCTTCTAGCTTTGTTATGCTTGAGACCTAGGAGGGGGACACTGACACCCTGAGATCAAGCTTCACAGCTCATGATACTTGGAGCAACAAAATCATAGAATCACAGAATCAGCCAGGTTGGAAAAAAATCTTTAGATCAAGTCCAACCACTAACCCAGGACTGCCAGGATCACTACCAAACCATGTCATTACATGGTTTTTGAACGCTTTGAGGGACAGTGATTCTACCGCTTCCTTGGGCAGCCTGTTCCAATGCCTGACCACCCTCTCTGTGAAGAAATTTTTCCTAATATCCAGTGTAAACCTCCCCTGGCACAGCTTGAGGCTATTTCATCTTGTCCTATCACTTGTTACCTGGGAGAAGAGACCAAACTCCACCTCACTACAACCTCCTTTCAGGCAGTTGTCGAAAGCTATGAGGTCCCCTGAGCCTTCTCTTCTCTAGACTAAACAATCCCAGTTCCCCCAGCCATTCTCCATCAACTTGCGCTCCAGACCCTTCATCAGCTCCCTTGCCCTTCTCTGGCCCCTCTCCAGCACCTCAATGTCTCTCTTGTAGTGAGGGGCCTGGAACTGAACACAGGAGTTGAGGTGCAACCTCACATGTGCTGAATACAGGGCTATGATCACTGCCCTTGCCCAGCAAAGAATCCTACCCAGGCCATGAGCAGCCAATTTCACCAGCAGAATGCTGTGGGAGACAGTGTCAAATGTTTTACTAAGGTTCAAATGGACAGTGGCCACAGCCTGTCCCTCATAATACTCTTAATAGTGGTCTGACTACCCAAAGGTGGCAGAGAGACATTTTGTGTCAGTACAGATCACACAATGCAGGACACTTCACATGGATAATTAGCCAGTGCAGTGTTAAGGATGCACATTGTGTTTTGTTATGTTACAACCAGAATTTTACTTTGAATTTTCTTTTTCCTTAATTTACAGATAAAAATAACATGTGAAGTTTAGATTACTAACTGGTTGTGAAATAGCTGGAATCTCTATTTATTTTCTCCCAGTTTGTTGTTTCTTGTAGCTTTCAAGATACGCAGAGGTATTTTCTTGGAAGTGACCCTGAGTCAGCTAGAGTTTTGAGGCAGATACTGCTCTTGCAGCAAGCAGGCCAGAAACATCCAGTTAACTCCAAAGATATAATTGACTTTAGCTCATACTAAAACAATGGACGTTTTAAAAGAGACAAGCAAGGCCTGCTTTATGACAATAGAAGTCTGAAAATATAAAAATAAATCTTCCCTTGCTCACTGTATCCTTGCTTCTTTCTGGCCTTGTTCTGAATCCTGCAGCTTTCAGGGGCTTCTTGAACAAACCCAATGCAATACCCTCCAGAGAAAAAGGGGATTTATTTTTTTTTTGTTCCCTTATATCTATCTTCCTTATCTCCCCAGGAATCACTGCTCCTGCTGCAGGATCTCTGCTTGTAAGATTACTCACACTACCCGCCTCACAATTTTCATCAAGAGCTTTTCCCAGCTGTGGACACTTACTTGCTCTCAGGTAAGATGCAGAAGGGTGTTCCTTGACCCAGAGCATTCTTTCTGATTTCCTCTGAGTTAGTGGGGACCAGACAAATGGCAGCTTGCCTCTGCTACCAGCCATTGTGACTTTTGGAGAACATAATGAACAGTAAATCGTGAACAAATCCGGCCCATCATTGTGTCTGTTTTTTCCCCTCCGAATTACAGGCAATTGGTTCATCTTTACAATATCACCAGGGGCCTGCTCACAGCAGAGACAAAACTGGCAGAGCTCATAAAGCAAACCTGGAGGAGAAATTAAGTGTTTCCCATTTTCTGTCATTAAGGGGTATAAGATAAGGCAGGAGAAGACCAAAACAAGTGCTTTGGAGGATGCATTATTTTAATAGAATGAAGCTGTAGACATGACAGAGTGCTCTTGTATCAGAGCTAGAGGGTGTTTTATGTTGCACTGCCATTTCTGGGGTCTAAATTACTCCACTGCCAATGGTTATTTCTAAAGCAATGAGGTTAAAACAGTATTTGGTATGATTTCTTGAAGAGTTTGGTCTGACAATGAATTGATTTATGTGCTTAGGTTGTAATAATTGTAAACAGCTGTATAAATATAACTAAAAGAGCATGGTAAAGTACTGTTATTTGAGAAAGTGCATGCTTTATGAAATATGTTTATGCAGAAATATAAAAGTGTGTAAGCAGGGAGCACTTTATTCTTGGTAATTAGAGCTGGATTGCAGTGTTGGCTTCTCTAAGCATTTGAAAATCAAAAGCCACGCCTCTAGACTGTGCCACGGGATGAAAATCGGAAACCATTTGAGATATTTAAAATAACATATTGTCTTTGTGGTTCTAAACTGAGATATAATCTGAAGCTATTGCCTAAATGTAGAAATAGAGAGTTAAGGTTTAAAAAGCACCACATTAAAAAGTGTCAGGCAAGTCAGAATAACAGCACTGTCGTTACACACCTGGGCAGAAAGGTAAAACGGCAAGCCTTTGCCCAAAGGGCATGGCACAGAAGAAACCTGAGAGCAAGACTTAACACTATTACAGTGTCAGTACTCATAGGTATAACAAGATCTAAGGCTGGCAGGCTGTGCAGAGCCTAAAGGATTGCAACATTCCCAGAGGAAAGGCAGGAAAGAGGAGAATGAAATACATTGGTTGTGCAGCCTGAGAGAAGAGTTAATCCTCATGCATTGCCCTCCCTCAGATTTCTGAGAATGGTGTTACTGTTTTGGTGATGGTGTGATCAGGCCATTAATAAGTTTAGCGCTTCTTAGAGCTAACTTATTTCAAAAATGCTTGTGCTGCTAATCACATTCAACTTAGATTCTGGAAGGACTGAGTGTTTGACCCTGGTTGCACACTTTAGACTACCTCAAGTTTAACCTTGTTTTGAGAATGGCCATGCCTTGTGTGGACTAATCAGAACATAGCAATCTATAACAATTTATAATTTTTGAGTGTACATGCATTCATGCACTTGCACATCTGTTAAAAAAGGGCCTATATGCAGGTGTAAAGCTATAATGTAGGGGAAGGGTAAGGTACCTTATATAGTAATCTAATATGACATGCTACATTTAGATCACTTTTGAAAACCAAAACCAACCAACCAGATTACTGCATGGAAATGTCACTGAGCTACTCTGCCTGTGGCTAGTTTGCTGCCGTTTATTCATTACAGAGTCATAATTGAAATCGTATGTGAAACTATAGATCTAACTTTTGGTTATTCATATTATTTCAAAGTTAAAACCACTTATGTATAGAGCTCATGTTTATAACTCTGATAGAGGAGCATGTTAATCTCATGGCTCATGATTTAACATATAACACCAATGTCTTAATGCACCATTCACTCTGAACCCAACCAAACTTCTTGAAATGGACAGGATCTCATGATATGTATTCCCTACATGTTTCTTCTCTCTTAACGTAAGTAAAAATAAAACTGGAAACTGACCAGGAAAAGTCACAATTTAGAAAATGAAAAAAAAGTTAAAAAGCATTATTCTTGGAAAGAATGTCTCATTTTCTTCTTTCCTTTTGACAGTTCCCTAGGCTGCTGTAGATTGAAGAAAATAGGAATAAGCATCTTTCGACCACAAACAGATGTGCTTGATAAAGAAAATGTCAGCAAAAATACTAAAGCAATGTGTCACAGCAGCTTTCTGACAGATAGAGGGAAAAGGTAAAAAATGTTCTATCATGTCCGACAAGGTGTTCTTTTTGAGATTTAAAGATCACTGTGCAACTTTAAACATGTTTGTCACTTTGGCTCTGACTGGAGCTATCTGGAGCTTCACAAGAACTTTATCAGCTCAGCATAGGGGGGAAGAAAGAAGCCCATTCCCATTTATCTCAGCCAGGTTCCCTTCAAAGCCAACAAATAAATTACAGTGTACATTTGATACAAATTGATTTCTTAACTCAAATAACAATGTTGTCCTCCCAGTCAGGCCATGTGTCACTCATTCGCGAGCCTGAGTGAAAGGCTCAATCTGTCTGTGTGACAGAAATAGGCCCGACGCATCTCACCAAGGAATGCTAATAACCCCGGCCTGGCCCGGGCCTTTGTGGGCAAGCCATGATAAGGAAAATCAGCCCGTCCTGTCAAACACTGCGAAGGCCTGATCGGTGTTTGTTCCAACAAGCTGCATAGGCCTTGGAGTCGCCATCCTATTTCATGTAGTAAATGAGAGCAAAATAAGATCCGGCTACCACGGTTAAGATGCCAGTGACTGTGATGAAGCTGAAGTGAAAGGAAACCCCATTGAATATCTTGAACTGATCTTATCAGCTGCTGGAGAAATGAGATATTGGCAGGGGCTGTTGAGTTTCTCACAGCTGAGCAGGTTAATAAGGTTGGGAGGCAGGCCACAGGCTAATTGGATTTGCCTTGGTTTGATAAACAGTGGCAGGCCTATTGCCAGAAAAACATACACAATGTGTCTTTTTTTCTTTGTTTCTCTTTAAGCCATGTATAAAAAAAAAAAAAAAAAAAAAAAGGATAAAAAAAAAGCTCCTTTTTCTTTCTGTTTTATTTTTTTTTTCCCCAAGCTAAAGTGTCTTCCTGAATTCCCAGATGAATAGGCCAACAGAGTTAAACTGTGAAACAGTACTTGTTGGGTGTTCTGATTTTAATCAAACACCATTTAACCTGCCTGACCTCGCAAAGTCAGCTCACATCAAAACAGCACAACCGTAAGGGCTAACTAGGAGCAGAAGGAAATAACAACCCAGTGAAGCTTTCCAAAGGCTTAAAATTTTTGAAAGGAACCAATTTTGCAGCCTCATGTCCAGCCAGATGCAGCCCAAGTGAACCGGGAGGCTTACACAGCCATGTCCATGCTGCTCCCAATGTGGGCAGGTGGGGCTGTGCCTATCACTGCCAGTCAGGGCATCAGCAGCCCTTCAACACTCTTGGTAAAGTAGATCCTGTGATCCTTCAGTTCTTGCTGCCATCATGCTTCTTTCCATGCTGTTATTTGTCAGGATCTGGCCTGTAATTTTTGAGAAGTTGGGGTAGTTTTAGGTTTAGAGCTGTAAATCTCTCCCCTGAAGGGCAAGCAGAAGGCTGCACTGTTACCTGTGTTGTCTGCATTGTTTGCTGTGAGCTTCCACCCACACTGCTGAACAAGATCTTCAAAGTGTGACTAAATGCTAAGACGCTTGCTGTGCTTGGAATTGTAATGCTTTGAAAAATTGATAGCTGCTGACGCTGATTTCGAATGCCACCAATAAAATCCTCTCTCACCATTTTGCTTCATGTGATTTTTGTGTCTGTTTCATTCCGCTGACTAGTCTAAATCTTGGGACTTTATTTTCACTGGCAAAAACTTTGAGGGGTGGTTGCTTCTTGTGCCAGGGCTGGTGCAAGAAGAAATCACCAAATAAGAGTGGTGCTACTTTACTGTTTATTCTAGATACAAATACTGCACCAGAATGAGGCAGTGGGGAATTATATCTATCTAAGCAAAGCAGGAATAGTTAATTTTCTACTGTCTGTAGGTGTTTCATCACCTTCTATTCAATTACACGCATTCTGGTATATGACTGTGAGTACATGGCAGCATTTTTCAATGTGTACAATATCCCATACTATGGCATCGGAATATCAGAATCTTTTCATGAACTTCTGTGACCTCATCTAAAAAAATTGTAAATGGAACCAATAACGAGTGGGAAAATGCATGCCATCCCAGTAGAAAGCTTCTAAGTATCTATTTTTTTTTTTCTCTAGTTTCTTAAGCCTTCATGATGCATGTTTTTTCGCCATCATATTCAGTGAGTCAGACATGATAAGGAGGTGAAAGGAAACACTTCCAAGCTTATTCAATATTTTATATTTCTTCATTCAGAATGTGGAATTGTTTGTAATATTTTCGAAGAAAAGATGAATTTCTCTGAGAAAATATTGTTCCTCACTTCAATAATGGTTCAGGGTCTTGGTTAAAATATTATCCCCACAATAAATAATAAATAATAAGTTTCCATTCTTTTCTGTTCCTCTATTCCCCAAAAAAGGCTGTATTATATTTGGTTTTACGACTTACATTAATGTGTATTTCATTAATTTAAGACACGCTTTACATTTACGTAGCATTTTTCATCAGACTCAGAATACTATGTCAAAATTAACTATATTGCACTTTTGAAGTCAAAATATGGCCAACTCTTTCCCGTATAAAATCATTAACATTTTGAAATCAAAGCTGTTAGAAACGTACTGTTTTCTACAAACACTGTGCAGGTAGCTTATATATTTAGCAAGGTCAGAAAAGTCCATTTTGGGGGCAGATTCCTCTTCTAACTGGCTTCTCTCCCTTACCCCTTGGACTTCCTCATTTGACAAACAGAATCAGAATATAATTTGTCTGTTGAAGCGCATCCATTTGCTTAGAAGTAAAAACTAACTTTCTAGAAAACATTGTCAGTCTCCATGTGTGAAGTGGGATGTTGTGGTGCGTGGAGCTACTCTTCCATCTGCTAGCTAATACCGAAATTTTGCCTTACTGAAGATGCATTTCCCTTTCATTCTCTGGTCCAGAGAATATTTAATTATTTATAGGAAGTAAAACAGTTTGAGCGTAACAGAAAGTAAATTTTTTTCCCCAGAAAAATGCATCTAAAAACTGGTCTCCCACATGCTTACCATATGTCCTAACTCTCGGACTAGCAGCTTCTCCAGAGCAAAGCAGGTCCAGGCAGCTCAGAATTTACCATGTCCTTTGGCTCTGGAAGAAAAAGTAAAAAAGAGGGAATGATTTGCCAGCAGGAGAGTTTCTCAGATCAAAATAATCAAAGAGGGTTTTTATTGGGTTTTGGCTTTTTGTTGTTTGCTTTTTTTTTTTTTTTATTTAGTTTTTGGGCCTGGAAACATTTAAGAGAAATTTTGTTTCATGGTAAATAAGAACAAAACCTGTAAATAATACTGTCACTGAAAAAAAATGAATCAAAACCTAATCCTTGCATCATGATGGAAACTAAACCATTTAGGGAAAATAGAGAAAAGAAAATAATTTCAACTAAACTTTGCTTAAATTAAGGTTCAGATTTGTTTTTAAAGCAGAACCCTTTCCTCACTTTGAGTATGTTTCTGGACACCATCCCACAATAAAAAAATTGGCTTTGTACTTGCAATGACTTATGCATAATAGTTTCTTCCTTTCACGTTTTGAGTGTTTTATTATTTTTGGATGCATATCAATACAGCATGTGGCACAAGCATAATGTAGACTGGTGTAATAGAAGTATATTTTCTGCAGTATATATACTGTCTAAAACTAAGCTGATAAAACCCCTTGTGCAAAATCCAGGTCCACTACTGGTGAAATTAATAAAACTTGCTCCTTACAACAAAGTAGGATCAGTCTTCAATGCTTTTCCAGCCTTACATAAAATTTTACATAACTAATAAGTAAAAAATGCCTCAGTCATCCTAAATTTGATGTAAGCTGTATTTGTATTCATTAATTAGTCTAGTTTCCTGACATCTCAAAATAGCAATAAACAGATGGATATGACATAATATCTTTCTAATATCTTGAAAGACAGAAAATAAAGTACATATGGACTACTGATTTTAAAACTGCATCAAACCCAAGTACATATTACATAATAAAATGTCCAAAAAGTATTTTTGTTAGTTTGCTATGTTTCAGAAATAAAATGAAATAATAACTTGCCAACTTGTTTTCTACTGAGATTTAAAATTCAGATAAGAGTTTATCTATCTTCTATTCAGTTTATTTTTTTAATAGATTGTAGATAAATCAAAGCTAATAATAGCAACACCAAAGACATCTCATAAAGACTAACATGTGCTTTTACCTTTAATCTCAGTGAGAAGCCCTGTGCCATTAATGGAAGTATTCACAGTATATAAAATTGAGCAGATGACCACATCTTTAAAAGATGAGGGCCTAAAGAAACACCTGGTAATTAGTACTGAGTGATACAATATGAAGAGCTTACAACAGAACACTGAGGTTTTCTTGGAACATCATTGTACTACTATTTTTGGAAGGAAACAGATGCATCCAGAACTTGGAAAAATTAACTGCCTCAAAGTGCAGGCAAGCTATTAACAATTAGCAGGTACTGAGGAACAATCTGACTCAAGAACAGTTTCCCCTCACATGTGGCAAAATTTCTACGACATTTACCAAATTTCACATCTGGAAAACAAAGCAATAGGGATACAGAACGGAACCTGAAAATGTTAATCTTCAAGATAACCATTACCGAAATGTCTGTGCAGGATTTCACGACCAATAAAGAGATGAGGCAATTCTGCCCCTCCCTGAGGTATAAGACACTCCACATGCTTGGTTTCACGCTCACTGAAAGCATCGCACACAGATTTGTGCAAAAAGTCAAAAAGTAGATATGAATTTCAAAACACCCAAAGTGAGAGCAGCCAATTCAATACCAGCTTTTATGCAAAACCAACAAATAACAGGAAGTAGAAGTAACCAGCTTCTACCTCAAATGGAAAGCATAAAAAATTGAAACGGTTGTGCCAGGTCCAACTAAAACCTTGATCTAATATCAAGCTTCTTCAAGAAGCAGCTTTCAAACTAGTACTTATCAATATTCAAAGATCAATGTTCGTATCAACCTCTAATATTTTTGTTTTCTGTAATTTGCATAATGACCAATAAGGTTTTAATACAAGAGTTCCTTATTCTTCACTTTTTAAGTTCAAATAATGAAGATTTGCATAGAAATAGTTTCTTGCAAAGTATGCAAGGGGTTAAGAATAAATGTAATGAGGAAATTAAAAAAAAGAAACCAATACTTAATGTGATAATTCTCATTTTGACCTGAGAAGCTGTAGATGCCCCAACCCTGGCAGTGTTCAAGGCCAGGTTGGATGGGACTCTGAGCAATCCGGTCTAGTGGAAGGTGTCCCTGTCTATGGGAAGTGGTTTGGAAATAGATGATCTTTAAGGTTCCTTCAACCCAAACCATTCTATGATTATATGTATATTAGCATAAATATTTACAGATATATTGCTAATATAACTTGTCATTCAAACTCTTCTTTTTCATCCATGTTAACAAATAGCTCAGAGAAACCTGATAGATTCTAATCCCTCAGTAACAGAAGATCCACAGCCAGATCATTATATTTACGTTAATATTGAGTTATTTCAATATCATTTTATCAGTATTCAACATGGTTTCATTCTCCTTATTTAAATTATTTGTAATTTTGGACAAATAGAAAAATGCTGTTATTCTAAATCTCAATTTTAACTTCTCAAGTTAAGACACTGTAATCGGTTAACTTGAAGAGCAAACATTGTTTAAAAAAAAGATGTTCCAAGAAATGTCATAAACATTGCTTAAAAAGTGAAATATTTAAAGACATTTTAGCTTTGAAAAACGTAGCTTTCAGATTCTAGAATAACTACTTTGTTTTACATAACAATATAGGAAATATGTTGCTCATTCACATTCCTTTTTCCATGATCACATTAGTTCAATGGCTTATACTGTTCTGTGAAGAACTAATATAACCAGTTTCTCCTTCCAAGTAGTTTCCAGCTGATAAATCCCCATTTTACAGTGCAAACCTCTGTTATTCCAGCTACGAGTGTCTCAAAGGCTATAACTGGGTAACGTTGCAAGGCTGCTCTCCATAATTGAGAGGTCATGGAGATTGGGGAATATCCCAGAAGACTAGAAGAAGGCTAATATCACTCCCATCTATAAGAAGGGCTCAAAGGAGGATCCAGAAAATTATAGGCTCATCACATTTACCTCATATCCCTGTTAAGATTATGGAGTGAAACTTTCGGAGGACTATCACAAGTCAAATCAAGCATGGGACTGGGAAAAGCCAGCATGGATTCAGCAGGGGCAAATCATGCTTGGCAAACCTAATCACCTTTTATGACAGTTACCTGCTCAGTCAATACAGGGCGAGTGGTGGACATCGTCTACCTGGATTTCTCCAAGCCTTTTGATATGGTTTTCCACAGCCTCCTCCTTGAGAAACTGATGCATTCC
The DNA here is from genome assembly GCA_024733675.1 of Psilopsiagon aymara. Taxonomy (NCBI): domain Eukaryota; kingdom Metazoa; phylum Chordata; class Aves; order Psittaciformes; family Psittacidae; genus Psilopsiagon; species Psilopsiagon aymara. The sequence continues at coordinate 7,418 of JANRGW010041163.1, read as the reverse complement.
AGTTTAGACAAGTGGTCTGTGTGGTGGGTGGGGAACTGGCTGACTGGTCACACCCAGAGGATGCTCGTAAATAGCTCCTTTTCAACTAGAGACCTGTCACTAGTATGACAGGGTCCACCATGGGCCCCCCCAAGGATCAATGCTGGGTCCAACACTGTTTAGTATCTTCATAAGTGATCTGGAAGGTGGGATCAAGTGTACCCCATCCAAGTTTTCGGATGATACCGAGCTGAGTGGGGAAGTAGACACTGTAAAGGAGAGCCAACCTGCAGGAAGACCTGCTGGACAGGGCACTGGGACATCTAGTCTAGGTCATTTTTGGACAAGAAAGGTTGGACAATCTGATTCCTGAGGTCCCTTCCAATCCAGTATTCTATGATCTTATGATCCTATGGTCTGTTTTTGAAAGTACAGCTGCTCAGCCGATATCACAAAGATTTGGTGTTCAGAGCCCATTGTCTACCCAAGACAAATGCTTGAGGCTTTAGATCAGTTTTGGCTAGTCTGCTGCTATGGAGCAAGCACTAGGAAGCTCCTATGGAGCGAGCACTAGGAAGCTGGTGTATGACAGTTACTATCCTGGAGCTCAGGCTTCATTATAATTTTGCCTAAAAGGAATGCAGTTTATGGCTCCACAGTAACCACAAACAAACAGACAAATAAATGCCTGAACTAGTGAACAATGTGGACTAGTATGGAGGGATCTGTACATTGAAATAGCTGGTATTGAGGACTTGATGTCCATACATTTTGTGGAGTGGGTTTTCTAAAAACTTGGATGTAGCTTGGACTAGTACAGTGAACCCATTTGTGATTAGAGGGAATTAGGTGCATTTCCTGATACTACAGCTGTGTCCAGGCATTCATGTTGTGAAACACAGTTCAGTAAGTGGGTAAGTCAAGAGACTGACTTCAAAGTTCCCTGCTGCCCTGAAATATGCTAATGCAGACGCACTCTATTCTTTCTATACTATATTCAGTTCTTTTTTTCTATTGATAGCAACACCATATGGTATGTCACAAGAATTTTCATCATCACAGCTTAACTTTTAGCACTGACTTCACTCATGAAAATATTAACAAGCATCTTTGTGCCAGACCACTATTTCTCTTTCCAGGACAGTCTGGGTCACTTCTTAGCTGGTTTGTTGCTCATATTAGGATTTAATTATCATCTGTATCATCTTAGATATTAACTTCCTATTTAGCATATCATATTGCCTCTATGATTCTTAATTATTAAGTTCCTCTCCAGGACAATATCTGAACTTTACTTACATGCTAATTATATGAGATCTATCACATTTTTCTACTATAGAAATAGAGTTATTTCAGCAATGGAAGAAAAATTAGTTTGGAACAATCTGTCTTCTCTTAAATCATATTTCTTTTTCTCCCATTTTTCATCTACCTTAACATTTTTTAAAGTACTATTGCATTTTCCTTCAAAATGTGTTGTTTTGCATAGTGTTGTTGTGGTTTAAGACCAGCTGGCAACTGGAGTACCACACAGCAGCTCACTCACTCCTCCCCACTCCACAATGGAGAGGGGAGGAGAATTGAAAAACAGGTAAAACCCTATGGATTGAGAAAAGAACAGTTTAATAATTGAAATAAAAGTAAAATATAACACAACAACAGTAACAGAAGGTGGAGAGGGAGAGAAGAATAAATTCCATGCTTTGAAAAAAATGCCCAAGTGACGCACAGTACAATTACTCACCACCTGCTGACCAACATCTATCCCATCCCTGAGCACCAGTCAGTCCTTTCCAGGTCACTCCCTCCAGTTTGAGCATGATGTGCTGCCGAAAGGAATATCCCTTTGGTTTGTTTGTGTCAGGTGTCTCAACTGCTTCCTCCCAGCTTCTTGTGCCCCTCCTCACTGGCAGAGCATGAGAGACTGAAAAGTCTTGGATTGGGATAAACACTAAGCAACAATTGAAACACTGGTGTGTTCTCAACATTATTGTCAGACTAAATTCAAAACACAGCACTGTACTAACTATTAGGAAGAAAATTAACTCTATTCCAGCTGAAACGAGGACAACTGTTTTTTACTTAACCTCAGATGTGGAATTTCTATTTCCTTACCTTCATCCCCATCAGTCATTCTGCCTTTGCCCTTCTGTCCAGTATTATTGGCTTTACTAAAAAAACACACTGATATATTCATTTAAGGCTTTTAATACCTATCTCATGCTTACTTCATAGAAGCCTTAGTTTTCTTATGATGTGTCCAAGAAACTTTTTTAACTATTAAACTTTCTTTTCAAGATGAAACTAAATTCCACTTCTGGTTATTCTCTTCTCTCCCTCTGCTCATCTTCTTCACCACCTTCACCACCTCTAAATTATAGTTTCCTTGATTAACTAATCATTTTTTTCTGATATTTATAGACTTATTGGCTGAGCCAGGTGTACTTTCTGAGGTGTGTTTATAGTTTGGAACCCATTCCACAAAATATTCCCTGTCTTAAACTGAAGCTTCAGATACTTTTGCACATTTGTCTTTATAGTAATTTCAGATCTCTTCCTTGTTTAACTCTCTAAGTATTCAGACAATTTGAGCTCATGAACTGCTTTGATTTCTTCTCACTTCACCCTTCAAAAATTATAAACTTCACTTATGAATGTTCTTTGCTTATCCTTTCTTTAAAATTGAAGTTAATAATACTGTAATCATATATTACGAAAGGGTCACTTTTACAAGTAAGTCTCTTGTCACAAAAATATTAATGGTGGAGGATATTAATGTCTTAATTCAATAACACTCCTACTTAGAAATTTCATATTCATAAACTTCTGCATCCTCTGTTTATTAATAGCATTTGTTTTACACTCCGTATTTGGAGATTGCAAAACTCCTGCTATAAGTTAAAACCATTCGTAAGCAATTTCTGTTAGTAATTCTTTCACTGATGGCATTGCAGATATTTCTATCCAAATACATATAAAATCTCAAGCTTCTATAGCAGATCTTTCACAGTGCTCGATAAAGCTTAATTTTCCAGACTTCCTCAAAGTGAATTTAACTCTCAGTCATAGTCACGGGATCTCAGGAGGTCATCCTGTTCAAAAGAGGGGCTCCCCTCCCCAACTTGATGCAATTTTCCAATTTTGTGAGCAAGTACTCCAAAACACTTTTATTTATTTTCAGCTTTCTGTGCTTAAGTCTTTTGTCGATTACACATGGACTTAAATTGCAACATAGGAGATTTCAACTCGATATGAGGAAAAGCTTTTCCATTGCAGGGGTAGTCAAACAAGGGAACAGGGAGGATGTGCAATCTGCAGCCTCAGAGACACAGCTGGATGCAATCCTGAACAAGATGGTCTGATCTCATTGTTGATTCTGCTGACCCTCCTGCTGAGAAGGAAGTTGGACTAGATTACTTCTCGAGATCCCTTCCAACTTGAAGTATTTTGTGATTCCTTGGTCATGCCAATGCATATTTAAAGCATGTTCACAGATTCTAACCCAAGAGCACTCAAGAGCCAATAGTCAGTTCTAGGACTACAGATAATCCCATAAAACTAGAGATATTATAATAGTCAGCTTCCATGTTCTATATGGAAAAATCTCAACACATTAGACCTTTATTTTGCACAGTTTCACAGTGACAGTTTGACATCCTTCATCAATAATTATTAGGCCACTTATCATCAACTTTTTCATTTTCTTGACTACTGCTCTCATCAGTAATATTTTAATTTCGTCCGAATATTATTCTACCCTTTAGTAGCTTGCAAAACAGTGGCATTTCAGGTTTTAGATTTGTCTTTATGTGATCCAAAGTCTTGTGTACAAATTGAAATTATTTTGCCTCATATTCTGTTCCATGTCTTAGTATGAATAGATAATTGACAGAGAATTAAGTCTCTACTTAAAGATTCACATCCCAAGTAGTACAGTCTACTTCGGTGAGATAAATTATTTTTCCAGGAATGCATCTCATAGCATTCCAAAACTTTCCATAAAGTATTTTTAGTTAAAAATAATTCTTAACCATCATTGTGTTTTCAAAGACCACCTTATATACCATTTGTTTATCTTCTTAAAGATTGTACAGCCATTCTTGATCTGTGGGGTCTATAATGCTGCTTGACCCATCACTCAGAAGGTATTTGTTCACTTTCCTGTGGATTATTCTTAGACATAGATATAAAGCTTTGCTCCTGACAGACAGCACAGACCTCTGCTCTTCAGATTTTAACAAAGAACCTATTGCTTGAGCTTAATAAGGGGACAAACCTATCTCTTCAATTTCATGACTGTCCATCCCTTTCTGAGGTATACTTGTTTTTTGCGTATCAATCATTCTATTCTTTGTTCTGCCTCCCAATCCACAATCCCCATAGATTGAGTTAATTACCATCTTTTCTATTAAATCACGCTTTTTCAACTTTTACTAATGTGCTTGTAAGAGGTAATGGAAAACTCAGGAAGAGTGTTGGGTTGCAATTCAGTAGTAATTTTACAAATCTTTGAATACAGAGCAAATCTGTATTTTCCACATAAATTCAGCCCTATCCAAAAGGATATCAACTGACTAAATAGGCCAGTTTTACCATTACGTCATTAACACAAACTCTTATTGTATAGTCTACTTTAAAAGAAAGTCAGTATTTCCAGAAGGATCTGAAAGCTGCTTTTGTCCACTAACATCAATTTATTAACATTAATTAGTATAGCCTGATTTATATTATAGTTTCAAAAGAGGCTTGCTGATGCATATAAATTGTAAAAGGAATGAAACACATCAAATAGATTCAGTGTATACTCAACTGCAAATATTGTGAACTAAAATAAAAGAAATAGTAGGATTTAAGTGAAAATTATTAAGACACTTTTTTTCAGCACTCCACCTCAAAATTCCATGTGATATCATCAAGAAACACAAGGTTGCTAAATTCTCTCTAAATTTCAATCCAGGTATTTTAGGGTGATAAAATTCCTGTTCCACTAGTTGTCTGCCCCAAGTTCTAGACATCTAAGCATCCTGCCCAAAATACTTCAAGAGGGTAGATTTAACATAAAAGTTCAAAAAGTATTATGATTCAAATGGAGTAAATCATTGTCTCTCCCACCTCTGACTGTCCGACCTCATTTCTAAACACTGAAGTTGTCATGAAAGCCTGGAAAATAAGACCAGCATGTTCTATTTGCAATACCTAACTTTAAGAATCCAACAATGAGCTCCTTAATTGCGTAATTCCAACAATAAGTAATGCTGTGACGTTCTCCTGAGTTTGCATGCAGCCTGAAATGATTATGAAGAAGCTCAAACTGCTCTCTTTGATGTAGATTTCCATGTTAATTTTAGTTAACCATTTCTCAAAAAGTATGCCCATATTCCTATTGACTATATCTGGCACCCATTCCTTCAGATATTGTCCTACTACAAATGTGACTGCTAATCTAAAACCTTACCATGGATACTTTCTTTCAAACAGCATCAACTGTGAAATGAGAAACTTCATTCCTGTCCTGAAGGAGAACACATTTAACCTGCTATGGTGAGAAACTGAGTCATTAAGTACCAGCAAGAGTAAAAATGCATATTGTAGTACCTCTCTTTATTGTACAAAGGCAATTAAACCAAAGAATTACCTGTAGAAATGTGCAGTAATAGAATTCTGGACAAATTGTCAGTTTTCATAAAGGAAACTCAACACATTTTGGAAAAATGAAGAATTTTGGCATTGTTACAAGAAAAGAATGGGGAAAAAAATGTATAATTCAGCCTACGGTGCTAATTTCTGAAATAAGAAATGCATTTGGGTTAGGCAGTCCACAATATTTTTACCCTTGGAAGTAGAAACCACAGGGAATAATTACAAATGAGGAGTAAACAGTGTAAAATACTTTTTCTTAAAGTGTGTAAGGATACCACAAATAAGAGAAATGATGAATAGGTTTGACCCTTTTTTTTTTTGACCTTTTTTTTTTATTATTATTCTTTGCCTGGGTATTTGACATATACTTCTCTAATGCATTAATGTGATCTTTATGGATAATCAGTTATCCAGTTCAACTGCCTGTGACCCAAACTAGTAACCTGTGGAAAACATTCACTAACAGCTTACACATTCATTAGCTATTATCAATCCGTACACTTTTACTTTTTAGCTGGAGTTATGAAAAATGCATGAAGCAGAGGCGAACTCTGGTTTGTGGCATCTGTTGTGAAGCCCAGAAGCAGCAGCAACCCGCAACCTATCATGCATAAAAGCAGAAATAACATTTATGAACCCAGCCATGTAAAGCTTGAATAGTCAGATTCATGAAATTCACTGAGATTTGGATTAAATTTAAACCATTCTATACAGCTCTACTTTTGATTAGAGCTCTGTGTGCACTGAAAAACTCCAATTTGAATGGAACCTATATTTTTAAGAAGTTTGAATGTGCTAGAATTTAAATTGAACTCCAAGCTTGATCTTAAAATGTACAGTGGATCAACTTACATTCAGTGTTAAAGGAGGAGACAGGATAAAAGAGAGAGCACTCATCATTTTAGAATATTAGCTGTGGATCAAAGTTGATAAATATAAGAATCTACTCTCCCTATTTATGAAATTATGGAGCTTAAAGTGCACAAATGAAGAATGTAAGCTGAACAATAGAAGCTCCATAATATTTATTATTTTTACTTTTGAAGAAACAAATACAAAAATAATCTTTCCTTCTGCCACTTCTCTTTCCTTTGCATTAAAGCAAATTGCACTTAAAAAAAATTCCAGGCATTTACCTTTTCACTTTTTATTTGTGATTCATAAACTGTAGCATAGATTTGGCAATGATGGAAAAAAAAAAAACCAAATATTTTGTAGATCAAATCTGCATCACAAACTAGTAGCATTTCATGCTTTGTATGTTTAAATTCCATATAAGTATCAGCTACTATTGCTTTCACGTACTTTCAGCAGATGAAAAAAAAAAATAATCACTGAGGCTTAAAATTTATTTTAATATCTAAATAAATTCTCAGCTCATCATTCAGATGACTTGTGGACTGCAAATAAAGTCGTACAATGCATGAAGATGAAGAGATTAAATCACACATCCAGACACTTGCAATGTGTAAATATAAATACATACATACATATACACCCTCCCTCCCACAATACATACTGGTAAGATGCGGATCCAAATGCTTTGATCGAAGCCTATCATAGAATCATAGAATGGCTAGGGTTGGAAAGAACCTTAAGATCATCTAGTTCCAACCCCCCTGCCATGGGCAGGGACACCTCCCACTAAACCATAATACCCAACGTTCTGTCCAACCTGGCCTTGAACACCACCAGCAATGGAGCATTCACAACTTGCGTGGACAACCCATTCCAGTGCCTCACCACCCTCACAGTAAAGAATTTCTTCCTCATATCCAACCTAAACTTCCCCTGTTTAA
>JANRGW010041162.1:0-19700 GCA_024733675.1 Psilopsiagon aymara | reverse complement strand
TGGTCCTGGGCCTCTTCTGCAGCAGAAGGCTGAATGTAACACTGTCAGCATTGCTGCATTGCTCTTGCCTGTCTTCATGGGTTACTAAACCCTGGATGTGGTTTCCCTCTGTGTTGAATGTGGATTGTGCATTTACCCTGTGAAGCTGCAGGGACTCTGGGCATTGCATGGATTGCCACATGGATAAGGAGCAACAGATTTCTGTGGTCCTGGGCCTCTTCTGCAGCAGAAGGCTGAATGTAACACTGTCAGCATTGCTGCATTGCTCTTGCCTGTCTTCAGGTCCTGGTTTCTCCTCAGGCTTCTTTCTGCAATCATCTGGCTTTAGCACTTGGAAGATGTGGCTGTGTACCAGAAGGAAACCCAGGTGTCCAGTGCTGGGCACATAGGAGTGGAATTCTTGATGCAAACTCTTCTTAACTGTCCCCATAATGTACTGAACTTTGGACCCCCCCGTTTCCTTTTGCATCCTGCTAGCTCACTTTTGCTGAGGAGGAGCTGCTCCGTTCCGCTGTGTTGGGATGTGCCAACAAGAGCCTGCAGTGCTGCCTGTGCAGTTGCCAGGAGGAGATTTGTACAAGAGGAGGTGTATTTTAAAGCAGGGCTTTGGTTGGGGTGCCAGCAGATGCACTCAGGGGTGTTCCAGCAGCGTTGTGCTGTCCTGCAGGGCTGCCCGCAGCTCTGCACCAGCTGAGGCTGCAGAACTGGACCTGCAGCTTTGCTGGGATTTGTGTCAAAGGCTTCTCATAGGCACAGGGGTGTTTTATGGTGTGTTGTGAGCTGCAGCTGCCTGTGCCCTCTGCTTCCCGCACTGTAGAACGCGGCTCTCCCCTCTCCCAGGGCATGTGCTGTGTTTGCAGCCTGTTCTTAGTGATCAGAAAGGTGTTCACAGTCTCGATGGTGCTTGCTTCACGCTGGAGGTGCAGGAGAAATGAACATTTAGGTTACCTTTAAAATGCTGTGGATTATACAGATACTCCCTCTCAGGAAGGTAACATTCTGCTTGTCCAGGAGAAGTGTTCAGAGGAACTGCAATGCTGGTTCCTTTATGCTGTGATCTGTTGGGGCATTTCAGTGTCCTTCCTGGTGCTGGGTGAGTGACCTCTCATCAGGAATGGCGCTCACCTCACTGCTTGGAAGTGTTCAGACTGATTGTCTTTTTACTGTGGCCCATAATTGTGAGTTCAGAGCTTTGCACCTTTGCTTTGCAAAGGTCTTGGAGAAATGAAAAGCAACCTAAGAACCCTGCACCTTTTTCTCTCTTAATTTTCAAGGTATAACATGCAACCCTGGTATGCTCCTTGTTTTATCCATGAGTTCCTTGCCATAAAGAAATGGTAGGGAGGAGTGATGCGTGGAACCCACCCTTTTCACCCCATAATCAGGTTCTTCTGCGTGTCTACATCTGAGCTCTAAAGGAGTGTGCCAGATGTGACCCATTGCTCACATGCTGCGGGCAGGGTGCTCTCCCTGCATGAGCACTCCCATCTCCTGCTTTGCTCTGCAGTACTTTAGAACATTTTAGCTGCAGTGAAAAAACCTTTGTGCCAAAGTGGATGAGCTGATTCTGACACCAAATGTGGCTGGGGGATGTGTGCTCTGCTGGAGCCCCCAGGAAAGGGAATGCGAGAGAGCACCCGGCCCCTCTGCTTGAGGAGAGCCCATAGAGGAACCCAGCGCTGGAGTGGGACTCTGCTCTTCCCCATGTCCCAGGCTGGGGTGGCAGCCGGTGGCTGAATGGGTCCCCCCCAAGAGCTCTCCCAGGAGCCCACACTTTAGTCCTTCCTAAAGCCCTATCTAAATCCTCCTGTAGTTTGTAGCCGTGTGTCTGATGGGATCTGGGAACACTGGTCTGGAAAACCAGGAGGTGTTTCTAACACTGCTGCTGGGACGGAGTTGCTGCCACCAGAGGTTTTGTCTTCACTGAGCTCAGTTGTGTGTGAGGTGTCCCTGCCCGTGGCAGGGGGGCTGGAACTGGATTATCTTAAGGTCTTTTCCAACCCTAACTGTTCTGTGATTCTATGATCATGCTCTGTCCCCAGGCAGGTTCTCCCAGGCTGCCCATCTAACCCATGCATTCCAAATAGCAATTTCTCAGCTCTTTTCATAGCCAGTGCTTGTAAGCATTCTTCCTCTCTGCAGCAGATGCCTGAAACAAGGTCTTCTTCTGGCTTTCTTTGCCCTTCTCACCTTTTCCTATTGTATCAAAGGAGTGTATGGAGGCAGGTGGGAGTGTGACTTCAGGATGATAGTGAATGCTGTGGAGCAGAGGGGGATGAGAAGGTGAGAGTGGCTCTGGGAGAAGGCAGCAGCAGGCAGTGAGCAGCTTCCCTCCACAGCTTGTGAGTGCTCCATGTTCAGTCTGTGATTTACCTTCCGTGCTTGTGTCTCCTTGCAGGAATGGATAACCAGACAGTGCTGGCTGTGCAGTCCTTACTGGATGGTCAGGGAGGTGTGACGGACCCATCTGCTCAGAATGTCAACTCCTCTGCAGCCATCCAGTCTATGGGTGAGTCCTGGGAGCACTTGCAGAGAGAAGAGGGGCAGGAGGGCTGCAGTGTGCACTTCTGACTACGGAACAGGCAACAGAAGAGCTGTGTGTGTAGGGTGATGCTATGAGTGTTGTGAGCCCTCAGGAGGACTGGGCAGAGCAGGAGCAAGGGGGCAAGTGCCCAAGTGAGCAGAGATGCTTTTGGACATGGTCATGACAATAGACTTGACCATATGTTTCCAATAAAGAAATGAAGGGATGGAGCAGCCACTTTCCTGCCACCAGTGCTTGTTCCTGCTCATGTTTTCCGTTTAATGAGCTATTCCTTATCCTCTGGGATGTACAACTGCAGTAAGTATCTCATCTGTGGGAATGCATATGGGGGCTGGTCATTTATGTGCACATGAACACTGGTGGTGCTTGAGCAGGACCCACTGGGTGGTACCGAGTTATTCCCTGAAGCAGTTATCGTCCATGTCCCCAGAGCCATTCTGCTTTGGGCTGTGAATCAGATGGGAGGTACAGCCTTGTGGGTCTGACTGGATCTGGTGCCAATGGCGTGGGGTTTGGTAACCTGCAAGTACCACCTAGGACATGGGAACTAAGTTGTCTTCTTTCTGCTTCTAGCATTAAGCAGAGGCACCAAAGATGAGCAGTGTTGGGGACTGCTGGCTTTTGGACACAAGCTGCCATAAGCTGTGCCCTAATCCAAGTTACTTCTTTTCCTTTGAGCAACCTTGAGCAATCAAATCTGCCTCAGTCAATAAAATGCAGGTGCTTTGGAAGAACCTGTTTCAAGTAAAAGCAGAGTGCTACTGATTGTTCATGTCTTTGGGATGAGAAAGACAATGGGATTCAGTTTGTCCCAGGGAGACAGTGGGTTTCATGTATGGGGAGCAGGGCTGGAATGGGCTCAATCACATCAGCTGGCTTTAGGAAGGGCTTGGGATCAGGAAGGAGGAACAGCATGCCCCTTGCAGCTGATCTGTCCTGGTGATGATGCCCCTTGAGGTGCTAAGATCCCAAAGGTGTCTGTTTTCCTCTGGCTGTGGTTGGCACGTGTAGCACTGGGGGTTGCAGATAAAAGCCCAGAGCAGTGACCTGGTCCTTCTAATTGCAGATGATGAAGACGTGTTCCTCTGTGGGAAGTGCAAGAAGCAGTTCAACTCGCTGCCTGCCTTCATGACCCACAAGAGAGAGCAGTGCCAGGGCAGTGCCCCTTCCCTCTCCACCGTCTCACTGGCCGCCAACAGTGTGTACACCCCGTCCATCACGTCTGTGCAGCAGGCTCCGGGCGCCAGCCGGCAGGTACCATGCTGCAGGCACAGGCTCTGCTGCTGTCGCGGGGTTTGGGAGTGGGGGGACCTCTGGGTGATGTATTTAGATCCAGTGCTGCCTCAGTATCTGAAGGGGCCTTCAAGGATGTTGGAGAGAGACTCTTCATCAGGGACTGTAGTGACAGGACAAGGGGTGATGGGTTCAAACTGAAACAGGGGAATATAAGATTAGATATAAGGAGGAAGTTCTTTACTGTGAGCGTGGTGAGGTGCTTTAACAGGCTGGCCAGAGAAGTGGTGAATGCTCCATCCCTTGCAGTGTTCAAGGCCAGGTTGGACAGAGCCTTAGGTGACATGGTTTAGTGTGAGGTGTCTCTGCAGAGGTTTGGAGCTGGGTGATCTTAAAGTCCTTTCTAGCCCAAACCAGCCTGGGATTCTGTGAATCTATGACCTCTTTCCTGGAAGGTTCAGTTGTGGTCCTGTTGGCTTTTGACCTCATGATTAAAGCTGCCTCATCCTCTGCAGTGAGTTGTCCTCCAGCATGAGTGTCTGGTGGCCCCTTCTTCAGGACAGGAGGGGTTTCACATTGTGTCTGTGCTACAGCTGGACTTCTGCTGTACTGGAGAGCCCGTGTCACAGCCTGGCAGCCCAGCCATGTGCCTGGGTGCACGCTCTGCAGTGCTCAGGGTGGAATGGCCCTTGCCTTGGGCCATGGCCTCTGGGTCATGGTCTGGCTCATGGGCAGAAGAGGAGGGCAATGTCTGGCAGCTTCATCCCTGCATCCCTCCTCTCAGTTTCTGGCAAGTAAGCCCACATAATGTGGTATGACAAGTGTTTTGGGGAATATCCTCTCTGGAGCAACTCTTCTTCCCAGCAGACTTCTCAGGAGTGAGTCCCTTGTGCATGACATGTACTGTGTGTGCAGTCCTGGTGGTTTCCAAAGTGCTTTCAAACCAACTGGTTTCTTCAAGTTCAGTGGCTGGTGCTGCCCATGGCTGCAGACACGGGTTGTTCCCGTGCAGCAGACAGAACAGCCTTCCTCCCCTCCTCTAATCCAGCTCCAGTCTGGAGAGGAGAGCCTGATGTTCCCCATCTGCAGCCAGAGCAGCTCCCCCAGCTCTCCTCCTTCTCTGGCTGGGGGGAGCACCCAGGAGGGGCCTGAACTTGCCTTTGACCACTGTGTCCTGCACATCTTGTTTAATAACCCTGGGCTGAGCTGCTGTAGCCAGTGACCACTGTGGTATTTTACCTCCTTTTGTGAAGAGCATTTCTGGAGCTGCCTTATTGTTACTGCCTGAAACTACCGTGGACTCAGCGGGAGCTGTAGGTGGTTCCTGTGGTGACCAGAGGCTGTGAAAGCCAAGAGTCAGGCTCAGGAAACAGCACTGTCATGGCTTTTGCTTGATTGCTGCTCAGCCACGTGTTCTTTTGTTCTTTCAGCAAATTTCTACGTACATCACTGTTCCCCCATCACCTTTGATCCAGACGCTGGTGCAGGGGAACATCTTGGTCAGTGATGAGGTGCTCATGTCGGCCATGTCTGCGTTCACATCCTTGGACCAGCCCATGCCGGCGGTGCAGCCCCCGGCGCAGGTAAGGGGCAGGCATGGGAATCACTCTGCATGCAGCAGTGCTGGCACGGCCTCAGAGCCCTGTTGTCAACCAGACTTTAGAGATCTGCTTCAGGGCTCAGCCCTGGGCACCTTCCCAGCATGACAGCCAGGCTCAGGGAGGGTAAATGACAGGACAGCTTCAGGGCCTGTCCTCCCCCAGTGGTCTTGCTGCTGGATGCTCAGACCTTTGTAATGGGGTCTCTCCAGCTTTGTGTTGAGCCCCCATATAGTGGTTGGATCTCTCTTTGCCTGAGATGCGTGGTTTGGGCTCTCCGTGGGGCTGGCCAGGCTGTATACACTCTCCGTGCTCTGGCAATGTCCTCTGTAGCCAGAAGGATTAAAGCTTTAAAAACAAAGCAAAAAGCCCAGCAGTGGGGCTTCAGCACTTGGGTTTTGGAGGAGACAGTGTCTCCTGGCAGGTCATGTCAAGCCTCTGCAAGCCAGCAGAGTCCGGTTCAACCTGTCAGTTGGGTCAGGACATCACTGTTCCTGCGCGAGCTGTTTTGAACTGGGACTGGGGATGTGTGTGAGGGATCCATCGCTGCTGCATTTCCTGTGTCTCGTCTGTGTCTCTCACCTGTGTGTCCCTGTTGTGGTTTCAGAGCAGCGTGGGTATGCACGCTGGGGCTGGCTACCTGTCCCAGCCACCTGCCCCACCACCGCCTCCACCACCTCCACCTCCTCAGCCTCCACCTCCTCCCCAGAGCCTGGGGGCTCCGGGGCCGCCCGGCAGCCGCGTGGTGGAGGTGTACAGTGCACCGGCTCCTATGGCAGCAAACAGCACCGTGGAGATGCAGGGCCTGGGCATGCAGCCCTATCCGCCCATGGAGGTAAGGCCAGGGGCTGGCTGTGTGCAGGGCTCTGTCCTCCTGAGCCTCTTCTCACAAGCAGCGCTGCTCCAGAGTCACCTGGGCTAGAAATACAGAGTTAGAGTCTGGGAAGATGTGTTGGGGTATTTGGCAATGTTTGTTTCTGCAGGAGGAGGCACTGACCAGAAGGATGTTGGCAGAATGGTCATAGAATCATAGACCCACAGAATGGTTTGGGTTGGACGGGACCTTAAAGCTCATCCAGTTCCAACCCCAGCCATGGGCAGGGACACCTTCCACTAGAGCAGCTTGCTCCAAGTCCCATCCACCCTGGCCTTGAACACTGACAATGATGGAGCATTTACCACTTCTCTGGGCACCTGTGCCAGTGCCTCAGCACCCTCACAGGGAAGAACTTCTTCCTTATATCTAACATGAACTTCCCCTGTTTCAGTTTGAACCCATCACCACGTGCCCTGTCGCTGCAGTCCCTGATGAAGAGTCCCTCCCCAGCATCCTCATAGGCCCCCTTCAGACACTGGAAGCTGCTCTGAGGATGCTATGATGGGGATTCTCAGAACAAGAGAGGCAGTTAGGAGGGATGGAGGGCTCAGTTGGCACAGGCTTAAGAGACCTGAATGTCTGCTGTGCTTTAGAGAGTCTGCAGGTGTTGGGAGGGACAGGGAGCTCACCTCCCAGAGTGGTGCAGAGCACCGCCTGTGCACTGCAGGCTGAAGTGGAGAGGAAAACTCAGTCTAAATAGCAATGAACTTGGCAAGGCAGCTTTTCCTAAGGAGAGGCATTGGCAGGGGTGGATTTGCCTGTGGATCAGCTGCTCACAGCCTCCAGGTTAGCACTGCCATTCACAAGAGGAGCCCCGGGGTGTGACAGAGGCTTCTCAGCCTTAGCTTTGTAGTTGGCATCTGATGTGGAAGTACCAGTGGTCAGAAATGGGTGGGCATGTTGGATACACAGTGGTCTATGTAGTTTATCAGGGTGGGCATCAGAAACACCCTTAAACCATTTCACCCCAAACTGATGCTTCTTTTTCTCTCTGTGTCCTTTTCTGACATGGGTGCTGATGTAAAAGTTGGGCTTTGCCACTTTAGATTTTCTTGTGCTTTCCTTCCGTTCTGCAGTCCTGCCGGGGGAGGCAGCAGGGCCTGAAGCTCCCTCCCTGCCTTCAGGGCTGTTGTGAATCCACTGGGTCAGTGGGGATCATCCTGGTAACCTGCTCTGGAAGGATAAGAAACCTCTAGGCATCAGACCTAAGTGAGGACTAGGTGGCTCCTTCAGGGTGTTTCTTTGCTGTCATGTAAACCTGCTGGATACTTTGTGATGTTCAGCGGGATGTGCAGGGTGTTAGTTTTAGTTAGAGACACAGCGCTGGACTGGTGAACCAGAAGCTTAATCCAGTTTGCAGGAGGCAGAAAGCTCAGCCTGGTGTGGCAAGTGCTGCTGGAGGTGGAGGTTAGGGCTCAATGTACGTGCAGCAAACCTGGTTCCACTGATAAACTGCACTCTTGCAGGTACCCGGGCAGTGTGTGGACAGTCCTGTATACCCCTCTCCTCCTGTGTACAGCCCTGGGAAGCAAGGGTTCAAGCCCAAGAGTACTCCCACCCCTCTGGCCAGTGCAGGAGGAGGCAGCGTGGTTGGGTTTGATTCCTCCTCTGTTGTCAAAAGTCGGCGCTGCAAGAGTGAGGCTGGGCTGCAGGAAGGTGAGTGTCCTCAGAGCGTCTGCCCTGCACTAACCTGCTTATCACACAGAGCACCAGCATGATACAGGCTCTCCAGGGCCTGTGGGATGGCACTGGAGGAGGAACATGATGCCCTGAATGAAGCTATTGAGAGCAGGGCAGTGTGGATGTGCTTCTTGTCTGTCACTTCTGAGCCCATGTGAAAGGACTGTCCCTGTGCTGCTGCGTGGGCAAGCTTGTGCTGAGTCTCTGCAGCTACAGAGATTGGGACATCCTGCACAGTGAGGTGTTAGAGCGTGGTCCCTTTTAACCCAAGGAAGTGCTGGTGGACTGGGTGTGGCCTGGACCTGGAGGCTCTATTCCCAAAGCTCAGCAGACCTGTCCCTGTGGGGTGTTTCAGTGCCTGTCTCCAGGTCAGGCAGGATGGGATATGCCCCATCACAGGCTGGAAGAGTGTCACATCCTCTCTGGCCAAGCCTGGCCATTGCTGATGTGATGCACACATTGCTGCCCAGGCATGAGTGGAGGAAAACCAGTGGCTGGGCCTCTGGAGACACAGCCATGTATATGCTGTGGTTTAACCTTATTTGCAGAGGTGGGGATGATCATGCAGGCTGCAGCTCTCAGTCTAAAAATGCCTAGAGCAGCGCCTGGTTCTGCTGTTTGACATTGGTTTGTACCCCATCATAGTAGACAGAAGATGTGACTGAGGGATCTTCTGCATGGGAAAACTATGCCTGTGCTCTGGCTGATGGTGAGTTCATAGGAGAGAGATCTGGGGCCCTTCCTCTCACTAGTCCTGTGTCCTTTTTAATGTCCAACATGCCCTTAAAGTAGGTGCTTTATAGCACAGCTGGAAGGGTCCCTGGAGTTAATGCCCGAAGGGGATGCTCTGCCCCCTGCACTACTGCATTTCTCTTTCCTAGCACTTCTAGACTTAGCTCAGGCTGTGTTCAGCATACGTTTGTGTTCATAACCCCTCCCCAGTCTGACCAGGCAGATCTTACCCTTCCATAAGCCTTTTGTTCCTGGTCCTGAGTGGACATGTCTTGGGCTGAGGGCACTGTGGTGCAGGGGCACAGGGCTGTGCCACATGGTCTCATTCCTGTGTGTGCTCTGGCTCTTCCAGGCAAGCCCAAGTCCCCCAAGCTGAAATGCACTTACTGTGACAAGGCCTTCACCAAGAACTTCGACCTGCAGCAACACATCAGGAGGTAACAGTGCCACTAACCTGGCCACAGCAGCGCGGCTGGGCTGGAGGTGGCACAACTCCACTGAGGGAGGTTGTGCAGTCCTTGTGTTTGTCATGTCCCAGCATCTGCGCTGTGCTGGGGATGAGCCTTCATCCCATCGCTCCAGGACGCCTCCCCAGGGCCTGGGGTGAAGGCTGCGTTATGGATATTATCTTCCTGCTGGTTATGGGCTGGGGCTGGAGACTTGTCTCTGATGAGATTTTGGAAGCCAAACCAGTTGTCACTTGATCACTGGAGCAGCAGCATCACCACTGTTTGCCTCTGCCCTTTCCTCTG
The DNA here is from genome assembly GCA_024733675.1 of Psilopsiagon aymara. Classification (NCBI taxonomy): domain Eukaryota; kingdom Metazoa; phylum Chordata; class Aves; order Psittaciformes; family Psittacidae; genus Psilopsiagon; species Psilopsiagon aymara. The sequence goes on along the minus strand of JANRGW010041162.1, from coordinate 10,283 downwards.
CCTCCTTAGGAAACTACAGCCTTCGTGCTTGCTGGTTTTAGCAGGCCATAAGCCAAGCTCAGTGTCTGCAGAGGGAACCCTTATAAGAGCTTTTCCGTGGCAGGAGGCTGTTGAAATCTTCAAAGTTCTCCCCAGTAGAGTCTATGGAACTCAGGACAGATGAGAAGGAACAAGTGGTGGTTTCCCTCCCCTTCCCAACCAGGCCTCTTCACGCACTCTTTGTGCTGGAGTCCTCCATCCTCCTGAAGCAGAAGGGCACGGTGGAAAGACTCCTCTGTGGACAGGGGAGAGGAAATTCAGGAAGGTCTGGGGGCTGCAAGATAGAAGAGACGTGTGTAGGGAGGGGAGAGATGATGGGAAAAAGAGGGTTAGAAAGCGATGGTGGCCCCAGGATCCATGCAGAGATGTCAGCAGCGCATGCCCTGACATTCCTGCACAGCTCTTTTCCTCTCCCACTTCTTTAATCCTTTGCCATCCCTGGACTGCAGGAGTTGTGTCTGAGCACCAGGCTGGTTTCCCCAGGCCCCTCACATCCCACTTACTCCATCAGGTCTCAGACCCCTTGTTTGGCTGGTCCAGGTGCCTGTGCAGCCCTGTAGCAGCCACCCCACCACATTCTCTGGTCCTTCTCTCTGCTGACTGATGATGTGGTGCCTTCTGCCTTCAGCCACACAGGTGAGAAGCCCTTCCAGTGCATCGTGTGTGGCCGAGCCTTTGCCCAGAAGTCCAATGTGAAGAAGCACATGCAAACCCACAAAGTGTGGCCTCCAGGCCTGGGCTGCACCATCTCCCGCAACTCCATCACGGTGCAGGTCATGGCCTTGAATCCCAACCAGCCTGAGGACGAGGAGAGCACAGGTTTGGTTCTGGGGGTGGTGTGTGCTTGGGGCAGAGCAATGATGGGAGGAGTGTGCACATCCCTGCACCTCCTCATAGGGAGGGAAGAGGTGACACAGGAGCTGTGTGTGGTGGTTGCATCCTTCCTGTGGGGGTCACGGTACACATAGAGAAGGGAGTCACATCTGCTTGACTCCAGCTGTCAGGTGCATCCTTTCGCACCCCCAGCCATGGGGTTCAGGTGCTTGTGGAAACAGTGGCTCCAGACTGTGCAGATATGTGCACGCAGACAGGGTGAGGCGTCTTCCCCTTTTCACTGCTTGGCAGCTGCAGCCACACTCAACAGCTCTGGTCTGGTGGCCAGACAGGCTGGTGGCTTAGCACAGCCCAGTGCCCTGGCTGTTGGCAATGTGCAAGTCAAGCCTGAGCTGGGTCTGGCCCCAGCAGCCAACCAAAAACACTTAAGGCAGAGAAGAGCTCCTTGCTGCAGATGGGGTATGGATACCCTTTGTGTGGGTGGCCTTGGTGCTGATAGGAGGGACAATGTCATGTCTAGGACAAGGCCCCACTGGAGCTGCTCTCTGCAGCCATTATGGGGCTGGGTCTGACCTCCTGCCTCTTGCCAGAGGTGGGAGGAAGCCTGGCTCTGGTTCAGTGGTGGAGGCCTGTTCTGGTGACTGCTCCACAGGGCACAGTTCAGTCCCTGGCAAAAGAGAATGGGTTAAGGAAAGGAGGATGGAGTAGTCAGAGCCCTTCATAACCTGCAGACATATTTAAACCCACCCTGTTAGGGACATTTGTCTAATGTAAAGCATCTGCCTTTGAAGGGAAGGAAGAAGCTGGAGCAGGGGCAGGCCTGGTGTGTCTCAGCAGCATGGTGCTTGCAGAGCAGCTTGCAGCAGTGCTGTGACTGTCTCTGCTTTTCTCCAGGTCTGACTCAGCCCTCGAGGAACGCTCCACCACCACCCCAAGACATGAGCCCCCTGGACGAGGGCGACGGGGGCAAACTGGAGGCCAAGCAGGTTGTGTTGATCGACAGCTCTTACCAGTGCCAGTTCTGCCCCAGCAAATTCAACACCTATTTCCAGCTCAAATCACACATGACACAGCACAAGAACGAGCAGGTAGGGACAGAGGGAGCCCTGTGTTGGTGGCAAGATTGGGCTGAGCTTCATACAGTGCACCAGCTCGCAGGGTCTGTCCTCAGCTTCCTGCTGTAAAGCTGCCAGTGCTTGCCCACACAGTTCAGCTCTCTGCATGTCTGGGTTGCAGCTCTGGTCTGGGTGGCTTTGCACAGCTCCACTGCCTCCACGCTGCTGAGTGAGAAGTCAGCCCAGCAGGTTTGGGTGCGCAGAGAAGCAGCAAAGAAGCAGAGATCAAAGCTTTCTGTGCAGGTGGAAGCTCTCAGGTCGTGGGACAGTCAGTGCTGGGTGTTGTGGTCTCACCTGCTCCAGCGGGTACCAACACCTCTTTCCCCACCTTTCTTAGGGCAGTGCCCTGAAATCTGTGTTTGCAGAACACCCAGCTCCCAGCAGGTCCTGCTGTTGCCTTCCCCAGGAGCTGGCCAGCCACATTTTGGTGCTGAGGTGCTCTTTAAATACCCTTTCTCTGAGGAAGGCAGCAGAGGAAGGGGATGTTTTACCACCACATTGTGTCCTGCTGGAGTGCAGGGCAGGGTTTCTCTGCTGTGCTTTGGGCACTAACCTGGCTGTGGGCATGGTGGGATGCTCTGGGAAGCACAGTGCTGCTTTGTTTTCCAGCGCAGTGGCTCAAGAGACAGTGATTCCTGTCTGCAAATGACCCAGCAGCAGTGATTTCCATAAAGGAAGGCCACTGGCTGCTGGCAGAGGATCTTCCCTGTTGTTTCCATGCAGTGCCACTCCAGTTGCTCTCCCTTCTTCTCCCAGGTATACAAATGCGTGGTGAAGACCTGTGCTCAGACCTTCCAGAAGCTGGAGTCCTTCCTTGAGCACATCAAGAGCCACCAGGAGGAGCTGAGTTACCGCTGCCACCTCTGCAGCAAGGACTTCCCCTCCCTGTACGAGCTGGGTGTGCACCAGTACTCCCACAGCCTCCTGCCCCAGCACAGCCCCAAGAAGGACGTGGCCGTGTACAAGTACAGTAGCAATCGTGCTCACAAGGCTTGTAGGAGTGAGTGGTGCAGAGTGTGTTTGATGAGCGGTGGGGACACTCAAGGGAAGATGGGGCCTCGTGATCAGTGGTTCTTTTGGGTGCCCAGGTGGCAAACCAGGCTGGGGCCAAGCACTTTGAATGCAAGGAACGTTTCAGGGTGACAGTGAAAGGCTGGGATCAGCTATAGGGGAAGATACCATCGCTGCAAGTCCTCTGATCACCAGTCAGGAGTGAGATGGGCACAGCTGGATCAGAGACCTAGGGAAGGCCCTTCCCAGCCTCTTAAACATGTCCAGCAATGGGAGTGCTGTAGGAGCTGTGCCCAGGGAAAATGTCTTGTCCCTTTGCTGTGAAAGGGTGAGGAGTTCCACAGAGAGCTCTGGAGCTTTGGAAACCTGTAGAGACATAAAGCAAGGGTAGGAAGCCCAGAAGATGCTGAAGTGACCTTGGAGCATCATGGGATAACTGCTACTTGCATAGACCATGGTATCTGGTTATCCTTGCACTGCAGAGCTTCATCCTATGGATTGTTGGTGGGGATCTCTGAGATCAGAGCCCTGCTTATGTTTGAGGAGGTTTTAGTCTGGTTTGCAGCAGATGCAATGTGTGTGTGCCCCTGTGTTGATGTTGAAGGTGCACATCCCCATTGCTCATTATCACTCAGCCCTGGCAGAGGTCTCCAGCAGGAATACTGCCAGGATAGGTGAGAACAGAGCTTAGGTAGAGAGGGCCCGGATGGCTTTGGAGGGGTGGTGGTAGGAGCTGAAGCTCTGTTAGATGCTGTAGGTCCCACATGGAAGCATGTCACCTTGTGGCTGCCCCAGCCATGGGTGACACTGCTTTTGTGCTCTGACCCCACTCAGCTTCTTCACTGGGAGCTTCTGCCCTTACGCGGTGAAGAAGGAAGGAGATGTTTCAAGTAAGGTGAAGTCCTTACACAGGGCTTGTCTCCATGAGGAAGCAATGTAGAATCTGTGCTCAGGTCTGGGTGCTCCACATGGAAGAGCAGTAGCAGCTAAAGTTAAAAGGCTTCTCCACCCAGTTCTCCAGCATCTCCCCTAGGGAAGGATGCAGAGTGTGAGTGTGACCTGGCTCTGTGGGTTGCTGGTTCAGAGCACCTGGCGGGGGTGTTGCTGTTTGTACCAGCCCCACCCAGTCAAAATCAACCTGGAAGGTGCCTGGGCCGGGCTCTGCCTGCAGTGCGGGGCTCTGCAGCCATGGCTTTGCTCACAGGCTCTGTCCTTTCTCTCCACATCCAGATGTGTCAAGTGTGTAAATAAGTACTCGACCCCGGAGGCGCTGGAGCACCATCTGCAAACAGCCACGCACAACTTTCCCTGCCCTCACTGCCAGAAGGTGGGTGATGCTGCAGGGCCGGCCCTGGACACGTAGGGAGGGCACCCGCAGCTCCTTTTGCTCCCTTCCTACCTCAGTACAGAGTGGCAGGCTGGCGAGGGCAGGTTCAGAGAGGCAGAGGTGATGGCAGCGCTGGCCTCTCACGCAGGTGTTCCTCCCCGCAGTGCTGGCTTTTCTCTTGGTCCCATTTGCTGAACAAAATCTGTCAGGTTTCCCCTCATTCCTCTCTTTTGGATGTGTCCCCTGCGTCCTTCCCAAAGAGAAACCCATCCAAGTGATGTGACTGGGACCACAGTGATGCCTGGGGAGGTTTGGGCTGAAGTCCTCTCTTCAGCACAATTTGAGGGGCAGAATTTTGTGGGGTTTGAATTCTAATAAATTATTTTTTGAGATCCAGACTGAAACGTGGCCCCTCGCTCCTCTGTGGCAAAGGAACTGCGGGTCCCGCAGGGGGCAGGGACGGTCTCAGTAGTGACCGCTCTGTACTGAGGTAGCTCAGGAAGGGGAAACGCTCTCCTGCATGGTCGGTAACCCATCCTGCTGTACCTATCTTCGCTTCCCCTATGCCCCTCTGAGCCTGGTGGGGCTGTGAGCATGCAGCATGCGGGTTTGAAAGCCCACCACCTGCAGCAGTATTTGTTACTTCTGTTTGTATTCTCACTAATACTGCTGTTCTCTGGAGATGTGGGAGCACAGAACCCCTGTGCTCCCCTCAGCCTGCAGCATGCTCATGAGGAATTCACTCAGCTTGGATTTCCAGTGTCCCATTAGCCAAAGGAACCATTCACCCTGGCTTTGTAAAGAACGGGAGCCTTTGGTAACAGGTTCTTGGGAAGTAGAAATGGAAGGTCACACTGTGGGAAGGTAGACTCCTGGGGGTCCTTGCCCTGCTGCAGGGAGACTGAGCATCCATTGGGGTGCTGGTCCTGTGCAGTACGGTGTTACAAAACTGAGCAGCAGTGTGTTTCTTAAGGATAAGATTTTGGGGTTTTTGTGTGTGCTGTGTTTTGGTTAGTTTCTTTGCTTTTTTCTTAAGCTCTATCTGTATATCCCCTTACAGAAACCTGAAGGTTTTCTCAGTGCATCCTTCCCAAGCAAGGAACTGCCCTGAGCTTCTTATGCTTTGTATACAGGCTATACCTGGTGCAGGGGCAGTGATGCTCCGTGTGTGCTACTGGCTTTTAGCCTGAGTCTGGGTGCTGTGCTGCCCCTGGTTTGGGAGCTGTGCTGCCCTGGTTTGGGAGCTGTGCTGCCCCTGGTTTGGGAGCTGTGCTGCCCCTGGTTTGGGAGCTGTGCTGCCCTGGTTTGGGAGCTGTGCTGCCCTGGTTTGGGTGCTGTGCTGCCCCGGTGCAGTGCTGGCTCTGAGCCTGGTCTCTGTTGTAGGTGTTCCCCTGCGAGAGGTACCTGCGGCGCCACATCCCCACGCACGGCGGCGGCAGCAAGTTCAAGTGCCAGATCTGCAAGAAGTTCTTCCGCCGGGAGCACTACCTCAAGCTGCACGCCCACATCCACTCGGGTACGGGGCCGTGGCCCTGCCCTGTTGGGGTGGAACTGGATGAGCTTTAAGGGTCCCTTTCAACCCAAACCATTCTGTGGGCTCCCATGGCACCGCAGTGCCTGTTGCCTCTGTGCCGTCTTCTGCCCTGGCTGTTTTCCTGACATCCAGAGGAACGGAGTTGGCTGTACGGAGTCATCTGTAGTAACATGGGTTCAGGAGATACATGGGTTTGGTTTAGCCTTGTGCTCAGTGCTGCACCACTTAGAAGTGGGACACACAAATTCTTTGTTGCCTGTGGTTGCAGAAGCTCAGGAAGTTGGCTCTGGAGAGCGGGAGCAGTGTGCCTTGTATCCATCCACTTACCCATCAGGTGGGATAGGGAAGTTTGGAGAAGCAAAGTGCCCAAGTGAATCCTGTGTGTGACCAGAGCAGCAATCTGTGACCACACTCTCCCTGACTCTTGCTCTCTTCCTCCAGGTGAAAAGCCCTTCAAGTGTTCAGTGTGTGATGCAGCTTTCAACCGGAAAGACAAACTCAAGCGACACATGCTGATCCATGAGCCCTTCAAGAAATACAAATGTCCCTTCTCGTATGTAGTGCATCTCCAGTGAGGTGGCATGTCTTAATGGGGTTGGGATAAGGTTTGGGATGGAAGGAAAGGTACATGTGTGCCATCTACCAGTCCACTGCTGCTTGGGGAGGTGGGAATGCTTTGTGCTGTTAAACTGGGAGCCCAGAAGTCCCAGTATTTGTCATTGACTTCCTGTGGGGCCACATCATTTCATCTCAGTTCATAAGCCCTGTAAAATAAAGCCTGCCTTCACTGGAGGGGTGTGTGTTACACCTGGGGGGCACGGGGGAAGAGAAGTATTTGGCCACATAGGACAGGGGTTGCCTGAAAATGGGCTCTCCTGGAGTGCCATGGCTTGAAAAGCACTTGACAACAAGGGAGCTAATGTTTGAGCCAGAGAAACCCAGGTTTAGGAGGTGCATCCCCAAATCCATGGCACAGCCGTGGGCTTTCTGAGACAGCCAGGACTGACTGGCTGCGCCCTGGTCCAACCACCCTGTGGCTCCTTCCAAAGTACTCTGGCTGGGATCTTGAGCTGCCTGCTGTTAGGTGCATTCATAGTGAGACCCAGGCCATGTGCAGTACAGCAGAAGCCACGTCCCTGTACAGCCTGTTTATTTCTTGCTCCTCTCCGAAAGGGCTGAAATAGTGGAGACTGCACCACAAGACACATCTGGGTGCTGCTAAGGAGAAGGGTTGTGGATCTCTATGGCCCAGGATGTGGTTATGCATTGATGGCAGTGGATTCATGCTGCTCACCAGCATTTCTTGTTACAGAAGCCACACGGGTTGCAATAAGGAGTTCAACAGGCCTGACAAGCTGAAGGCTCACATCCTGTCCCATTCGGGTAAGTGCAGCTCTGCCAGCAGCGGGGAAGGAGGTGGCTGGGATTCACTGGTGCTGCAGGAGTGCATTACAGGTGTAAACCTGAGCAACGAGAGAGCAAACTGTGGAAGTGCCTCTGCTTTATAACGCCACAAGCACAGGGTGTTCCTCAGAGGTGTCTTCCCTGCAGCAGTGTCCCTCTACCACCACTCAGCCAACACAGCTACTGTGTGTCTTCCTCTGGGGGAATTCCCACTGCCTGGTACAGTGCTCCCAGATGTAGGCCTGAATACTGAATAGAATTTACTAGCTTTAGGGTTTTGCTCTCTGTTGCTGCAGGCCTGTTTAAGTGAGATTGCATTTAGAGCTGAGTCTCAGCTTTGGGCTGTTTTCTAAGGCAGTATAAATCTGTTGACAGTGCCTGCTCGGAGGTTCAGCAGCAGAGCTGGATTATTTGGTGTGTTTGCTATCAAATGAGTATCCAGAGTGCTGTGTCCACTCCTCACATTCAGAAAGAGATGTCTTGGGATTTGGTTCCCTTCTCTCTGTGTTCCAAAGATGATGCTCCCACTCCTAATAAAAGCATGATTTATTCCCATACCCCAGGGAACCTTCAGACGTGTCTCTTGGAGTAAAACTGAAAGTCCTATGCCTGTCATGTCCAAAGCCCTGCAGACTGTGATCAGCTGCCACTGTGCTGAGAGTGCAGTGGATGGTTTGTTTCTGACTTGACATTCCCATACTTGGAAGGAAAAAGAAAGTGAAAATGTCTTTACTTGGCAAATAACACTTGGACAAAATCACAGTTTAAGATTGTTTTGTGTTTTCATCACAATTACCTGACTTTTTTTTCTGGAGGTATTTTAATCCTCTCGTTTGAGGCAAGAACTATGGTTTTAGCTTGTTGTAAACACACATGCAAGGTGTTCACTCACCCTTTTCTGACTGCAGATTTGCTTGGCACAGTGTCTCTTCTGTTTTATTTGGGAGCATCTCCTTGGAAGAGGAGATGAAGCTGTCATAGAACCATGGAATCCCAGCCTGGTTTGGGTTGGAAGGGACCTTAAAGCTCCTCCAGCTCCAACCCCTGCCACAGACAGGGACACATTCCACTGGAGCAGTTGCTCCAAGCCCCTGTGTCCAACCTGGCCTTGAGCACTGCAGGGATGGGGCAGCCACAGCTTCCCTGGGCACCCTGTGCCAGCGCCTCAGCACCCTCACAGGGAAGAGCTTCTGCTTTATCTAATCTGAACTTCTCCTGTTGAAGTTCGAACCCATTACCCCATGTCCTGTTACTGCAGTCCCTGATGAAGAGTCCCCTTCCAGCATCCTTGTAGCCCCCTTCAGACACTGGAAGCTCTTCTGAGGTCTCCATGCAGCTTCTCTTCTCCAGGCTGAACAGTCCTAATGTTCTCAGCCTGTCTCCGTAGGGAAAGGGGCAGGTTTTCCTGATGGATGCAGGTCTCTAACCAAGCTCTCTCTCCTGCCATGCTCTGTGCAGGGATGAAGATCCACAAGTGCCAGTACTGTAACAAGTCCTTCAGCCGCCGAGCCCACATGATGGAGCATCAGCGCTCGCACACTGGTAACTACAAATACCGCTGCCCCACGTGCAGCAAGGGCTTCACACGCCACAAGTACATGAAGGACCACAAGTGCCGCCTGGGCTCCCCCAAGGACAAGGACCTGCAGCTCAGGAAGCCCCAGAAGAAGCGGGTGGCGCGGGCGCGCAAGGCAGGCCTGTCCCTCCCCAGCCCGCTGGGGCTGGCAGAGCTCAAGGACGGGGCTGTTGGGGAAAGCCTCCCTGAGGGTGGCCCGAACAAAGAACCCTTCCAGGAGTCAGACGCTGTCCTGTCCATCGTGGTTGGGGGGTCAGGAGCTGCTGACTCAGACCTCGTTGTTCCTGGACAGCCCAACAGCATCACATCCAATTTGGCCCTAGCAGAACTGCAGGCTGCCTCGGACAGCCCCTGCACAATGCTGGCTGTCCCTGTGTATATCCAGACAACAGAGTGACAATGCACAGAGCCACTGTGTGGCTGAGGGCTGCTGCTGGGGCTGTCACACTTGGTGCTGAAATTTATCCCAGTGGAAAAGACCAAAGCTCTTGTGGGGAGGTAGATGGAAATGGGAGAGAACAGCTTCCCTCTCCACTTGTTCTTCCCATCCTTGGGTAGAGGGCTGCTTGAGCCACCGATGGCTACAAGGCACTGAAGAGAATGGCTCCATTATTTCTTGTCCATCTGTGTCAGCTTTGGGCAAGAAAGACCAAGATCCCTGAATCAGGGTAAGGAGGAGCATGCAAACGTGCACCAAACAGAGCTGCTGAAATGGGGTGGCTTTGCAAATCACAGCCTGTCCCATCTGTGTTTTTTTCTGGCCTAAAAGTTGTATTGCCCAGTATTTGGGTGGCCTTTCTGAGAACAAGCTATTGATCCTTCCTAGTGGAAGCAAGTTCATCTTGAGATCCTTTGGGAACACTGTTCAGAAATACCCTGGCAGACTTATCTCTGGTATCTTTCTCCTCTCTGTCTCCATCAGCAGAAAGATCACCTTGTCTGTACATGTGTTATAAACACCGTGGACCTCACGCGCTGTGTGAAGTTGGGGGGTGGGAGCATGGTTCTGTGTCGGCTCTTCTCTCTTGCTGGTAATTCTCTCCAGGGTGCTTTGTTTTCATGGTTCTTCTCCATATCCAAGGATCTCCAAGTGCCTTAATCCTCTCAGTGAGTTAATCCTTGTGACAGTTAAACATGACACCTCTGAAGCCTGGGTGAAGTGACCTGTCCGGTCACACAGGGAGCCTGTGGTGCACCACGAGGCAGTTGCAGGGTTCTTTTGCTTCCCAGGCTGTGTGTTCGCTTAGCTCAGTTCCATGGGCCCATTGTTAGTTCCAATGGGACATGGGCAGGTGGGAGTTGGTGTGGTCTGGTAGCAAGAAACTCCAGTGTAAGAAAAGAAGACTCCTTAAGGGGAGACCTTAGTGCAGCTCCAGTGCCTGAAGGGGCTGCAGGAAACCTGGAGAGGGGCTTTGGACAAGGGATGGAGGGACAGGAGAGGGG
>JANRGW010041159.1:0-11483 GCA_024733675.1 Psilopsiagon aymara | reverse complement strand
GAGGGAGGGGAACTGGGAGAAGTCCAAGCACAGTGAGTACCCGCTGGCCGCCAGCCCCCTCCCACCACCACCAGAATCATCCCATCACCAGTGCATCCCTGATCCTTCAGCTTCCCACTGGAAACCCTTTTAGGGCCTCCCCTCCAGTACATCTCTGCCCCACAACACAGGGGCACGCAGCACGGCAGCAGCTATTTCTCATGCACACATTTATGGCTGCAAACAGCTGAGAGCCAGGAGTGCTGACAGGGTAAATCTTTGCCACCTCCTCCCCTTGTCTGCCAGGGCAGCTCCAGTGACACCCAAGGCACTGGAGCTGCCTTGACTCAGTGCCATGCACGAGACAGCAGCGATACAAGTCCCTGAACATGCCGAGCTGAAACCAAAGCCCCTGGATCAGATGCTCCTGGACTGCAGCAGCAGCCGGGCCCCATCCCTGTCCTCGAAGCCATCACAACCCTCCGCCCCAAAACCCGACTCAGTCGTATTTACACCCTGCGCTATGGGACTGGCAGTTGCTTCAAAGCCTTAATTTACAGCCTTGATTCTCCATGTCCCCTGAAGAGCCTCCAATCTCATCCCCCAGATCCACAACAGCTAGATCAATTTAACTCCTCGTTTAATCTTCTAAGGGCCCCGGTGAGCTCAGAGACAGCATCTTCCAGCGGGGGGTCTGCGTTCCCGGCCTTTGCCGGCTCAAACAGCGTCAGGGCGCTTTCCTTCAGCTACAGAGATCACCACCTTTAAAAGCCAAGGCGAGTTCCTTCCCCCAGCCCGGTGCAGCTCTCCATTGTTTCTTTTAATTTCATTTCATTCCACGGGGGTATCTGTGTCCAGGCTGCTTTATTTTCAAGTGCCTCTTGCTCAATATTTACTATGTCTCGCAGGCTGCGTCAGCACAGGAACGCCGGGGTTCCAACGAGCCCTCCCACAGCCACTATTACCCCGTGCTATGATTTTACTGCTACGCACACCAAAGGGCAGGATACGTGCACAGGGCATGGAGGGTTCCCTGCTTCCATAGAAATAAGTACCAGGCTGAGCACTACTGCTCACCTCCTCCTCACCCGTGAGCTGGAACAGCCCCAGCAGGCGGGAGATGATGGAGGAGGAGAACACAGAAAGAAGTGGCTGCAAGGGATCGGTGCTCACATCCTGGCTCTGGTCCCGGCATCCTGCAGACTCAGCTTCCACCGGGCAGCAAAGCAAATGCAATCGGAGGTAGACCAGTGGTTCAGGGACTGGGGCCATAGGAGGAGGACAATGAGATGCCCCATGACTTCCTGCAAGGTCACCCACCAGCTCCTTGCTGAGAGTCTTGATAGGGTGCCAAAAGAAGCCACCCTGGTGGGGACACAAATCCCTGTGGCAGAGAAAAGGTGGCTTTTCCTTCTGCTGGAGAGGTCAGGCTGGAAACCATCCCCTTGGCATGATGCACAACCCAAGCCTGGAACACAGAGGCTGAGAAGCACGGACCCAGTCCCACATTAATCCTGACACACAAACACTCAGACCAGTGTCAACACTCCTGGGTCACCACCAGCTGCTGCAGCAGCAGCTTCTGCTCCATGTCCCCAGCCTGAAATCCCCCACCACGTTGGATGCCTCTCCTTTTCCACTGGTATAATTAAACCTGACTCCCCAATGGGGGTCCACCGAACCCTCCAGGCTCTCACTACACAACCACAGAGCTTTCTTGGAATAGCACGGAGTAACTCGGTGCGTTCTTCAGCTCTACATATACTAAGATGCTGCATGGAAATTAGGAAAGAGTCATTTTAACTCTCAAAATGATTAGCAGAAGCCCCAGGAATGCATAACCTGGCTGCTAGATTGCAGTCTCCTTCCTCTCCTCATTTCCTAGGACAGCATCAAAATGCTTCTGCTCTGGTCCATCCATCATGATAAAGACCCTCCAGCCACCACTGGCTAGCACAAGGACTCTATTAGGTCTGATTCTGCTCCTGGCTTTGGGCACCCACTTTTGATGTGGTTGCTCCCCATTTTTCCTAAGCCCAGAAACTGAACTCACCCTATTTATTAGTCCTTCAAATAACCCCAACTCCACGCAGATGTGATGCAAACAAGCCAGCCCCTGCTCCCTGCAGGCAAAGTATGCGCAATTAACCCAGCACCAGCCATGCACCGGCTCGGAGCTGCTGTCCCGTGCCTTCGTTAAGGAATAGAGCTCGTTACCCTTCACTGCCAGAGCTGGGAGAGCTACAGGCACTCAGTGGGGGAGGTTATTGTGGGATGGCACTGGTGCTGGTCCCCACATCACCTGCACTGACTGCCTGCCAGCAGCAATTAAATCAGCCTTCAAAGAGAGATCCCAGCTTTCCCAGCACCATTAGCCGTGCCCTGGAGGGAACATGGTCTATTTTCAGCCACAATGACTTAAGACCAGGTCAGCAGCAGGTTAAATGGGACCATGCAGCATTATCTCCCTGGCCTCCCATTGAGAAATTAAACACTGCTGGGTGATGGGCAGTAGCCAGCACTGCGGATGAACGCAGCGGCACCCACCACAAGGTAAATGCCACCAGCACAATGCTCCCCTTGGCTTCCCATCACTGCCGCCCTGGTCACCTTCCTTCTGCGTGCAGCAAGAGCCGCCATGGGATCACCCCTAGGTTCATCCCAACCCGGTCTCCTGTTCAGCACTGAGAGGAGGGGCTGCAGAGAGGATGGCCCCCACCATGCCTAAGCCCCCACTCTGCAGACCCAAATCCACACTGTGGCAGATCGGGGCTGCTCATCTCACCCCTTTCCTCCGTAAATCCCACTGGAAGTCTCCAATCTCAGGGTCTGCCCCAAGCCACCGGTTTCACCATGGTTTCATCAGGTCCATCAGAGAGATGCCATCTCCCCATAGCAGCTCCACCAGCTCTCCTGGTAGGTCCACCTCCAAAACGCAACCAGCCACACCAGCACTAACATCTGGAGGGAAGGTGGCAGCTGGATGAGGGTTTGTTTTGCCTCGAGGGGCCCTGCTGGGTGCAGTCAGCACGAGCTGGGATGACTCAAAGCCCTTGGAGATGTGGCCTCTGCCACTGCTTATTTTAGACCTTCTTGACTGCGAAGCGGCTGCCACCATTCAGCACCTCTCTGGGTTTGTTTTGCAAAGGGAGGTGGCACTGCAGGGGGAAACCGAGACACAGAGTTGCACAGCGCCTCGATCAGACCTGAATGCCAACACACAATGCTCAGCGAACAGCCTGCAGGACACAGGGGTCCTGGCAGCAAGAGGGGACTGGCTTCAAGAAACACCTCAGGGCTGGAGCAAGGACATCACTGATGACCCAACCGTGTTCAAATGGCTCCAGAATCACAAATCCCACTTGGATGCAGCGAGGCCAGGACAGGGTAAGCACCGTGTACGTGCTCCTGTGTACCACAGTGGTGAACGCATCCATCCTTCTCCCAGAGCCTCCACGGCATCTGAAGGGATCAAACCACTCTGGAGAAGCTCAGCAACAGGCACAGGCATCCAGGAGTGCAAGGAGATGCACAGCTGGAGCACATTCCCATAACCTTCTTTTCCTTAGGAAACCAGGTACAAAAGCTCTCCCTGTGCTCAGGCTCTCCTCCTGACTCCACATTCAGCTCCTGCACGCTCCACACCCCCCTGAACATCAGCCCATGCCATCTTTTCTGCACTGAGGAAGCTCTGAAACATAAAGCAGAAGGGTCTCTGCAGCCAGCAAACACCCAACACCACGCACCTCCTCAATGGTAACAGGAGACAAGCACAGAGGCAAATACATGGCAGTGAGGTTTCATTCCCAATGAATTATGCAAATCCATATTCAAACTGAAGCACAGTGTTTGGGCTCCTGACAAATTGCCAAGCTGGCCTTGATGCCACCGGGCAGGGACAGCCAGCCCTCCATCAGGTGAGGCACTGGATAGATGACCGATGTATGTACATATACACACACATAGGTGTTTGCATATCTAAACCAGGAAGACCAAGGAACACCTCAAGAACAATTCCAAGAATGAATGTGTGTTTCTCCTTCCTCCCAGCTGTGTTCAGCCTGGTCAGGGAAGGCTACTGAGCTTTCATGTGCTCTGCAGGATGGAAGCAGCTTGGGTTGACAGTGAGATTCAAAGCAGGAAAGAAGATCAAATTCATCATGGATAGGGCTGGGAAGGAGGGAAGGCAAAGGTGGAATCCTAAAGCGCTTGTGACAATATGAATGCTGGCCCTGAAACCAAGCAAAGGAAGATCTGTCTAAAAAACAGCCACAGAGAGGGCTCATCTGATGGAAGCAGAGATTCACGATCCCACACAAACCCCAAACATCCATTAAAAGCAGCAGAAGAATCACTGCTTTGTGCCACTAATCTCATCAGGGAGAAAGCCCAGCTGCAGCACTGGGACTGCAAAGGGAAACTCCGGCAGAGCTGAGCCAGGAAAGATGTGCTGGGCTCTCACCGGCACCCACCTTCACTCACCTGCCCGGATCTTTCCTAGCTGGAATATTACCCACTTGACTTGTGTGACACAGCATACGAGGTGCTCCCCACGCAGCACATGAGGACACAGAACCCCAGAATCACACACACCACACAGGGATAACACGGGGCTATTCCGTTCCCACCCCGCTACCCGTACTGTCTGTAAACAGCAAAGAATCCCTTCAAAACCCTTGCTCCCAAGCACACTGACCATCCCAATTCTTAATTTTTTGTTTAATTAAAAGCAATTAAACCAAATGTATTAAAAGCACACTGAAGCCACAGGGAATTCTTCTGAGAAGGGATCGGGAGCAGAAAGGGAAGCCCAGGCAATCCATCTAACCATGTAACACAGAAAGGGCTCTTTGCTCACAGGAACGCGGCAGGGTAAGATGGATGGATGGAGGCAGAAGCAAGAGCAACCTTTGCAGAACTTGCTGGGGATACAGATGTAGAGAAAGGGCTGAATGCCTTCCAATCTGTTATTCCTCTAAGGCGGCACTTTCTCTCCCAAACACAGCACATTGCTCCTTCCCTTGCCCCGAGCCCACCATGTTCAGTTTGCCTGCCTGCATCCAGCTCCCTCAAAATGGCTCTTTGGCCACTGCTACGCCAGCAATAAAATTTATTCCCAAGGTCACTTCAGTCCTTCTGCCCCTATTTCAAGTCTGACTGGATTTAAACAAAAGCCAGCTTCAAGCTGCACCAAGCCCTTCCTCACCCCCTCCTTTCTGCCCATCACCTCCCTGATTTAGAGATACCAAACTCTCTCAACTACCTTTCGCTTCCCATAACCGTCAGTGACAACAGCTGGAGAGGAAAAACAGAGCATACTGTGCACCCAGAAGCTGATCCTTGCAGGGTGGGGAGAGAACCCAACTGTCCCCTGCGTGCGGCAGGGCTCCTGCCACACCGTACCCCAGCCATGGGGATAAGGGGTTTGTGTTGTTGCCATCCCCTTGGAGTTTAAGAGCTGGAGAGATAAGCAAATACAAAGCAGAGAGAAATGGGGGGGTTTCCCCACCACGATGCCTGCGCACATCCAGATGTGCCATCCCGGAGTGAAGCCAGTCAGAAACATGAGGCTGGGAGGAAACATAGGTAGAAGGAAACACTCCAAATCCTCATGGCCACTGGAGCATTCCCCTCCTAAAACTGGCTTTTTAAAGCCCACTCCCAGCTGGAAGAGCCAGCGAGGGACTGCCGCAGCTCTCTCCCCTACCCCGCAAGCAGGGAGCTGCCCTCATCTCCCAACCTTCGCCAACCCGCCTGCATTTTCGGGTCGCTGAGGGCACCCCACGCTCTCTGTTTCAGCAGCGAGGCAGAACAAAGCACTCCCTTGTCCTCAGCACCTCGAGCGGGGCAATGCTGGATCGCGTTACCTAACCCAGACCAACATCTCCTCGTCCCGGCAAGGCAGCTTTCATGTCAGCACATGCCAGCCTGGCCCCGATTCCCTGCACCACCTCCCGCCCCGAGCTTTAAACTGGACCAGTTGAGTACACGCTGAAAGCACACAGGGGCCTTGTTTCAACTCGCCGGGTGCTAACCCCAGCTGAAGGAGGTGATCCGACACCGGGCGCAGCCGCAGCCGGACCGCAAGGCGCTCACCTGGACGGCTGCCACAACGGCGTTAATTCCCCTTCAATAATGTTCATTTCCATATTCATCATGAGATGGTGAAATGACAAGATGGGAGGGGGGTTATTTACTACGTAATTATAAACTCATTTCAGCTCTAGCCTGGGTTATCCTAGCAAGGAGAGCTAAAATTTCCCTTACGAAAGCCCTGCTCTGTTAACCACATCTACAGCGAGATTAATTCCCAGCGATTTCCATTTCTCCAGCAGCTGCTGTGTTGGGAAACAGCAGAAGCCTGTCGCCAATGCCGCGGACCTGCCTGGTGCTCCATGCCACCCCCAGCTAGGATTCCTAGCACCGGCTCATCCTCTGGATCAGATTTTCACTGGCACACCACCAGTCGGGACTGGAACCGGTGGTTGTACAACCCCAACAAGGAGACTCAGTGATAGGCAGGGGCAAGGCTGGGTCGGGGAGGGAGATGGGCTGCTAGAAACCATGCTAATGAAGAACATCTTTCCCACTCCCATGGATCTCCTGCCCCTTCAGCTGGAGAAGGTATTAGAAGCCCTAACACAGCAGATGATCCTGCAGGACCTTGCTCCAAGCAAGTTTACGTCACCCCATGGCCCTTGGGCTCTTGTCCACAGTCCAAACCTAACATATCTACCACCAGTGATGGCCTCTTGAGAAGGGAACTCCAGAGGGGTTGGAGGACAGGGTGGACACTCCTTCCCACCCCTCCTGAAGGACAAAGATGCTCCCCCCCACCCCACTCAGCCACTGGGACATGAGAAAAACACATCTCCAGCATGCCGAGAATGCGCAATGGGAGACTCCCAAAAATGCAGATATCCCTTTTTCCCAGACATTTCATTCCCAGTGCAAAACCAGACACTGCTGCCTTGCTCACAGCCTACGAGTTGGCCACAAGCCCAAAGGAACCGCAGGGGCATCACTTAATGGCCAAAGGGCCAGAATACCGGGTGGAAATGGGAGTCTACGATTGGGTTCAAGCACAACCTCTCTACCGGACACAGCCCAGCATCACCTTGTCCCCCGAGCCCTACCGGGACAAGCACAGCTGCTGCTCTGCCTGAAAACACGTATTAAGAAGCATCTGATTTCACCAGGGCCTCAAGGGAGGGGAAACATCTCCCTGGGCAGGTCTCCAGCCGCCCGCATTCCTGCCGGATCCCTTGCCCCATGGAGCCCCCCGCACTCAGCCCTTTGCACCACCCCCTGGGCGGGCAGGGAGGGCGAAACCGCGATTTCAAGGGCCATTAAACACCGATGGTATTTTCCTTGAAGCATCAAAACGTGACCAAGAGCCGGCGGCAAACCACAGCCAAAAATCCCAGCACTGCCGGTCCGGGAGCCCAAATCCTCCCAAGGGAGGAGTGGGACACAGCACAGCTCAGCACTGCATTCATGTTATCCCGGTGCTTCCTATCAGGAAAGTGATTTTAGCATGGATGCAGATGAGATGAGCAAATAGTGCTTCTGCTGGCACTGCCGACGGCAAAGCCTCCGCTGCAGAATCTGCGGGCTCAGCAGAAGCACAATTTTGCCATTATAAGGATGGTTACAGTGGGATTCTGCTGGCACAGCAAAGCTATCCTGGGAGGAGAGGGGGGTTTATATATTTATTTATTCCCCTATATACCTGGCCCAGCCGTCTGGAAAACTTCTCCCCCGGCACAGCAAGCCTAGAAGCAAGGATGGTCTCCAATCCACCTTAAATCCCTGCATTTGAATGCACATGCTAATGTGGAAGCAGGAAAGCAAGCACACTGAAAACCTCTTCCCTCCGCCTGACCGCTTTCCTTTCAGGCACTGCCCTGGATTTAACACAGTCAGCTCTGCTCATGAAGCTGTGTCCCTTTTCCTGGGCACTAGAAAGCATTTCTGAAGTGTATTTTCATGTGAGAAGCTAGGCATCCTTTTGTACAAGCACAGATTTGTTCTGGTAGCCCCCCCGGACACATTCCACCCAAGAAAGGATACCTCAGTACATGGCAAAAAGCAGTTTTTCATTGTTATTCTTTTAAACCCAGAGGTGTTTCTGCATGTGGATGGGATTTGCTCACGCACACACCCGCTGCCTGGTGAGGACACAGTCCCAGTGCACCCCTTTGCGATCGAGTCCAAGGGAGCCTCTTCCACCTCCCCCAAAACACAACAACGCGGCACGGAGCTGAGCGCGCTCGCTTGGACCCCAAGCCTGTGGCAGAGGGAAGGAGCACAACCATCAACCCCATATTTTGACCTGCAGAGTAGAGCAAGCTACTGCTTTAACAGACTCAACCGCCCAACTCCATCGATTGCAGCCTCTTTTTGTGCAAGCTCTTCCCAGCAAGCTCGGCTGCCAGCGATGAAATTCCATTGCAAACAGTCACCTTCCTCCTGCAGCCCTTGGCAGAAGGCTGCTGGGAGCACCACATTGCTCCCCGGCCCCCATAGTTCCCCTGCCCTCCTTGGGGACAGGGACATGGGACAGCAACCCCATCGCCCAGGGCTGGCTCGCCTCTCGCCTCAGGCTCCAGCTCACTCCTCCCTCCGTACACTTCCAACAAAGGGGCTTCTGTCCCCATCCCTGCGGACTACACAGCGTCCGGAATGCTGCCATGGAGTAGAACCCCCTCCCAGAGAAGAGCCAAAGCTCCAGGGTCACTGAACGCGGCCCTGATCCTCTATTTCAGCACTGGGGCAGAGCTTGGAGCGCTGAACAAGCCAAGGGTACAGGAAAAACAAGGAGTTGGTGCTGGTAATAACCGGATTCTCCAATCTGGATTCTCAATTATGGCCAATCGTGCTATTTTTGCAGGGGTGTATTTATTTTAGGAGGATGCTGGGATGGATTCAACAATCTCTTTCTTCAGCCCGGCGGTATTTAAAGATCGGTTTGAACCGGCTCTATTTAAAGGCTTTGCCTCCTGCCCACTTTTCTTAACCCCTTGCACAAGCCTTTGCTTTCCACCCTTCCAAACCCCTCCTAAAACCAAAACAAAATGAGAAAAACACAACAAAAAGAAGCTCCAACAAAAAAAGCACACACCAACATCAACACTGCAAACACAAAGCTACAAAGGGGCCCTCTGAAGCAGGAAGCAATCATCATTTCAAATGATACTGTTAAAGCCGTAAAGGAAAGAAAATAAATAGGAAAAGAAAATAAATCCCTGCCTATTCCATCACTGTGTAATGGAAGTTTCGACTGTTAATTGTACGGAGCTTTTTAATGCCTTTTAGGGCGGGCTGGGAATGTTTAGGCTGATTGGGAATGGCTGTGCCGAAGCGATCACGCTGGGGAGCGCACAGGGAGAGCCGGGCACTACGGTGGTGCAGGGCATTTTCAAAAGACAAGGAAAAGGGCAAGAAAAATACTAAATCCACATTAAAAAATAGCGGGATCACAACCCCCTTTTTTTCTCTGTGAGGAGCCCCAAATCTGAGGCTCGACCCCAACACAGTGGGATCGCTTGCGGACGGCAGCAGGGAGCAACGCGCGCGCGGGTGGCTTAGGGAGGCCAGAGCTCCATGCTTCCCTCCAAGGCTGCCTGGATTTCAGGGAAGCACCAAGAAAAGGAAACTTTGGGAGGAGAAATAACAACAAAGAACAATTTAAACAATATAAAAAACACCCAATAAAGAATCAACAACAACAAAAAAGAAACAGCCCACACTCGATTTGGCTTCAGATTATCCAGATGGATTTTTGCCGAGATCGTGTTCTGCTTTAATATGGACGGACAGAAAATGCCCAGGATGAAAATGAAAAGAGGGGAAAAAACATCCAGGAAAAAGACAAAAGGGAAGGGGAAAAAGGTGTTTGCCCATGTGCTTGGCTTCAGAGCCGTTCGCTTTACACCTCTCTCCTTAGCACCTGGGAAATTGGCACTGCCACCTAGTCTAAACCTAATAAATCTCTTTGCCTCGATTCGGGCTGCTTCCTTCTGTGCAGATGTTGGCAATCAGGTTTGCAAATTTCAAAGTCATTCATCCCGGGCGGCTGGGAGAAAAGCAGGTTTATTATTGCAAAACCTGCCACCCTCCCAACGCCTAAAGTAAACTCCGAGTCACCTCTCCACGCCCAGGGGAAAGAAAGGGAAAAAGAATAATAAGAGAGAGAGCCAGAGAGAGAAATCAAACGGTCAGAAATCCCTTGTGTCCTCCCAGGACAAGCTCGGCAGCAGCTCGGCAGGATCCCGCCTTATCCCACCCTTCGAGACGCTGGGAAAGGGAAGAGGGAAAGGGCGGAAAAAGATCAAAATCCCTCTCAAAAACGGAGTCATTTAAGCAAATAAATAAAAAGCTGAGTGGGGAGAAAAGAGAAAACTAAATAAGCGCTGTGTTTCAACGTCTGCTTTTTAGTTAGTGGAGAAGCAGACGTGGGGCTCCGTGAGGATGAGGCACGACAAGTGGAAGGGAAAACGTATAAAGAGGGAAAAGTTTTGTTCGAAGGTTTAAAAAAAAACTATTATTTAAAAAATAAGGATAAACAAGGGGGGGGGGGGAAGGAAAAATGGAAGAGAAGAAAAATACCCAATGCCCGCATAGGCAGCGGAAGGGAAATCACCAAAACTGCTGCATTTTGCCCCTCTCCCCAGGCCGAGCAGGGCTTTTCTCGCCAGAGCCCCTTCTCCACTGCAGCCCAAGCTGCCGCTCGCTGCCTTTCCCAAAACCAGGATTTATTCCCCAGATTTATTCCACAAAACACCCGCAGCCGCCTCGGCGGGGATTTTCCCGAGTGCCAACAGAACCGTGCACTGGAAGGGGGAACTTTTATCGGCTGGGAGCAATTTTTTTCCCCATTCCACGTTTCTTTCACTTTCCCTATTTTTTCCTTTTTTTCCCCCTCTTTTCCTTTATCCCCTTTCTCCTATTTTATTTTTCATTTTTCCTACATTGCCCCTATTATTTGTTACCCTTTTCCTTATTGTTTTCATTTATTAATTATTCCCTTTTCCCCTGTTATTTCTCCACACACACACTACTATTTTTCCCCCCTTATTCCCCTATTATTTTTTCCCAAATCCAACCCAAACAAAGCAGAAAACCCTTGGGAAAAACACGTGAAAAAGCTGCCAACGCACATAATCCCTATTATTACTATTATTGCTATTGCTGTGTTTTAGCGTGTGAAGCCGCGAAGGTACCGGGAATGGGGGAAACGACGGGAAGACTACCGGAGGAGGGGTGGGGGGGGTAATCCGCAGAGCCTTACCCGGGTGGGAGTGGAGACTGATGCCCGATGCGAGGAACTTGCCGGGCTGGAGGGCAGCGGGGAGCCCGGCAGCCATGGGACCAGCGGCGGGGGCCAAGCGGCCGGTGGCTCCCAAGCGATGGCTCTCCATGGCCAGCCCGGAGAGCAGCGGAGGGGGGCCGTGCACCGAGCGGGGGGGCCCGAAATCTCGGCCATCCATCATCCACTCGCC
>JANRGW010041158.1:0-54346 GCA_024733675.1 Psilopsiagon aymara | reverse complement strand
CCTATCTTCATACAGGAGGTGCTCCAGTCCCCTGATCATCCTCGTGACCCTCCTCTGGACTTGTTCCAACAGTTCCACATCTTTTTTATGTTGAGGACACCAGAACTGCACAGAGTACTCCAAGTGAGGTCACACAAGAGCAGAATAGAGGAGCAGGAGCACCTCCTTCGACCTGCTGGTCACGCTTCTTTTGATGCAACCCAGGATACGGTTGGCTTTCTGGGCTGCGAGTGCACACTGCTGGCTCATGTTCATTTTCTCATCAACCAACACTCCTGAGTCCTTCTGGGAAGGGCTGCTCTCAATCTCTTCTCTGCCCATCCTGTAGCTATTTTCAGCGAGCTCAGTAGAGATGGCTTGTGATACTTAATTTGACATTTCCAGTCCAACAAAACTAGGGAACTTCCCAGCTTCCAGATACATGCCTTCATCACACTACACAGGACCAGAAGAATGCAGATGCTCTTCTGTCTCATCTTGATTTCCATGGGAAAGAAACCTTGATCTGTATGCCAGAAGGGAGCATAACACGCTGCGGTAGATCCTCATCTAGACATCAAGGCCACAGAATGCTGGGGTGTTCAAAGTCTTTACCTCTCATGTAGAGACACTGAAAACAAGTGCATGGATTTGTAAAATGCTGCAGAACTTTTCTGCAGAGCTAGAGATAGTAGCCAGTAGTCTCAGTCACAATGTCTTGCTATGTCTTCACTTATACCACTGAGCTGTGTCTGAACTGGGTCAGATTCATATGACTGTGATGAGTTCTATAACAGCAAGCAAGCAAGCTTGGCTTGAGATCAAACTAGACAAAGGCGTATCGCTGTCAATAATTTATGGTTTCCTGAAGTCAATGTGTTTCAACTATTCTACCACAACAGTGCTACTGGGATGTGAAGCCCATCCTTATTTAACGTTATTTCAACTTTTAATATAGTTTGTCTTTTTTTAGGTCACAGGGCCCACAGATCAATGTGTATTGAGTTAGCCAACCACAATGAGATAGCTAATTCTCATCCGCCACACTTTGAGCACTACCTGCACTGACTAGAGAAGGTAGAACTGGCTTCTTACACAGAAAAGCAAGGAAAAAGCTTCACTAATGGCATTATCAGGAACTGATCTCAAGTTATTTAAGTTGGAATTTTCACCTTATTAAACTATCAGTTCTTCCACATTGAGTAATGACTTTTTTCAAGTAAGCTCATAGGCATGCATTTGCAGTTTCTAGCTGCACTGTATGGTTTATACTCTATGGAAATTACAAACATACTAAAGGCAAGAATGCAACAATCTGACTTACACTGACAATCAGGTTCCTTCTTTGTTGTGTAAATTGCATTTTTTTGCATTTCAGTGAAAAGTTTCTGTATAAGCCTCAGTGCCATGGGTGAAAATAAGTTTACTGCAGGATGTTTAGCTTATTTTTGCATATAGATTTTTCCAGTTGATAGCAAGTGTTATCCTACCTGTAACAGTGTGAAAGATTTTAGCTCTACCATCAAACTCTCACCAGCTGTCATTGCCATTTTTTCCCCAAAGCTTCAAATACTCAGGATTTTACTTCAGATGCTAGTGTTTAGGTCTGTGTGATCATAAGTAGCTCTTCTCTTGCTCTGGTTAAAAGCGATGACCTTAGTGGCTTTATAAGTAATAAGAAATCTTGGAAATGTCATTATTCACAATTTAAAACTCAGATGATAAACAGTAATAAACCTAATGCATTTGGCTTAAAATTAGCAGAGTAATATGTAAATAAGTTGAAAAAACACAAACAAACCCTAAATTTCAGCCTGGCAGTTATGAATGGCCTGGAAAAGCAATTTGTGGTTCACTAAGAAGGTGGGAAACATATTCTTCTAAGCCCCAACATGGCAGGATGCTGATCCCAGACAATGATGATTTCTTAGCATTATTATGATACACGTAGATAATATAATTTTTCTAAGTGCAGTGTTCAGAGTCTCAGCATTCTTTAGTAATGTTGAATAGAAAACAATGCCTGCAGCAGTTTTCAATCTCTAGGATTTAAAATGGACTACTGCCTAAAGCCCTATTAAATTATTACTCTGAGGATACCTACCAGGTAGTCAGACTAGTAAGAAGTCATGCCAAGCCTTTGCGTAACATCCTATCACACTACAAGAAGAATAGTGCCAAGGTGTGACTTGTGTAGAAATTATGGCACCCAAACCATGGCATAGTCGTTCTTGACCTGGAACAGGTCCAGGAGTTATTTTCCTTGATTTTGGAACCAGCTTCCAGAAACACCTTTGGTGAAGGCATTTGACAAAAAAAGTGTGTGGGCTTTTGTTTATGCAGACCTGGGAATGCAAATATTTTAAAATTCCTTTCCTTAATCAGTTCTTTACAACCTTTTTGATCTGAATTTTCCATGTTCATTTAGCTTCAAGCTGTGTTTATGGAATGTTTTTAGTTAAAGCAGATCTGCCTTTTCAGAAAACAGAGATGAGGAATTATCTAGCTTTTATTGAGAAATCCCAAAATTTTTAAGTACTTGGCTTTGCAATCTGAATTTTTTACTGCATTTTTGTTCAACAGTCTACAAGCGGGCAAAGACCATATACAAAGAGAAAAGCAGGCTCTTTGCATTTGTCACTTCTCTGGATTTAGGAAGTATGTAGTGTGTGGGTGTGGGTGTGGGTGTTCACCCTCTTTTGGTTTACAAAAACAAATGCAGTGAAAAACATTATGCTCCTGTGACATGAAGTTTTTATTCATAGTATCCCCAGGAAACAACATTTGTAATGGAATCAAACCAAAACTATTTCTAAGATCTTCTTTTTCCCCATTTCACTGGTCAAGTCAGGAAGAACATAAACTTGCTGCCATTATTTTCTAACATTCCCCTGTGTCACAGTCTGTCTTTATGCATGACTATTGTAAATCCTATTGAGCTCTGTGTATCTTATATATATTACTATACAGTAGTTTTCTGGAAAGCTTTTTGTCTCTCTATTTTATCAAACCATATCTCCAAACCCTGCTACGCTCACATCTATTCAATTGCCTTCCTACAGAAAGATAGAAGAGAAGGCAAATAACCCCTTGGTAACTCTCTAAATGAATGTCTTTGAGGAGGTAAGTTGCAGGCAGTCTGTTGATATGGGAAACTAGCTTATAGTGATGACATTAATACCAGGTGGTTATGACGATGTATAAATCTCTTAATCACAATGTAATTTTTCCCACCTGCAGTAATCCAAATGTGTGCAAAGACCTGCACTAACCTTACAATTTATTAAATGGTCTTAATACACTACTTTACTTGAACTGTCCATACATGCAGAGAGACCTTTTTAAGCAGATGTTTCTCAGTTCCTTTTAATGCTATCAAAGCTGTTCTAGAAGTTTTCTCACTTCCCTTGGCTCTGGTAACTCACTTAATACCTAGGCTTCCTAGGCCTTTATATATTTTTTTGGCTGTAGTTAAATAGAATTTAAAAGGACCAGCAAAATCAAAGGTTTGATATTTTTTGCATGTGTAATTGCCTGAATGCACTAACCCCTCTCTCAATATCTTTGTACAATTTTGTAATTAAATGTAAATTAAAAGTTTAAGGGTGAGGTTGCATATGGCCTGTCTTGTATTTCTTCCACTTCCAACAGGAAGCTGTTCTCTTGTGAACTTTAGTTAAAAATTATAAAGCTCCTTTTTATTATGCAGCTCTGTTTATTAATCTGTGTCTTCAAAATTTGGACACAAATGGAGTCTTTGGGAATGATGCTCTTTTATTGTGCCCTGTCTCCGCAGTGCCA
Organism: Psilopsiagon aymara; assembly: GCA_024733675.1. Classification (NCBI taxonomy): domain Eukaryota; kingdom Metazoa; phylum Chordata; class Aves; order Psittaciformes; family Psittacidae; genus Psilopsiagon; species Psilopsiagon aymara. The sequence goes on along the minus strand of JANRGW010041158.1, from coordinate 50,566 downwards.
AACATGCACTTTTCCAGGGAGACTTAGAAAGGGAGAGTCCACTCATTGTCCTCGTTCATAAAGAGCAGCTGAAGTGGAAGAAAAATCATTAAAGACTTTTTTCCTAGAGATCTTGCAGGGAAAGCCTTAAGAATGAGCGAATGAGAAAGACAATATCCATCAGTCAGGAACTCAACCTAAATAGGACAAGAAACATTTAGAGACAGTCTTGCTCACACCAGAGAGAAAAGAAGGGCAGATATGTTGCACGAGGGACTATAAAAAGAGAAAAGTAGATTTGTACCTAAAGAGCATACAATAGCATATAATTGCAGCCTCTAGTGTGGCTGTAATAGAGTTCAATCACAAAAGTATTTGAGCATAGCTAATTTCAGCCTTTGTGGTTATTATCTCTGGTTTGATAAACAATCACAGCTGAAGCCAGACAGCAGCCTTTTGTTCCAATATCTTGTGTCTGGATGAATCCTGCTGTATCTTGCACACAAATACATTTACAAATATAGTCGCATATTGGGGTCAGCTAGCAGAACTATGATGTACCACAGGGTCCCATTGACCTGTGGCAGGAGATGTTTGGACAGTCTCACACTGTGGCTGGAGTTAAACAGCGTTTACACTGAAGAGGTCCTGATTCAATGTTAGGTGTGGGAGAAGAAGCCAAGGGGAAGGTGGTTGACTCTTCGTAGAACCTTTGGTTTCACTATCACTTCTGTAGGCAAATAAACAAATCTCTGAACAGGTTAAACCAGAAACAAAAGTACCAGAGATGGAATTTTTTTCCCCCTTTTTTTTTTTTTTCCTGGCACTTCCCATAACACTCTGCAATACTGTTTATGACTTTTCTTTCCCTGCTATGTGGGTCACAGACAGACTTGTCTGCTCCTAAAAAGTCATTGCTTTGCTTTTTGCAGTCACACTGCTGCGTATCTACCTGACCCATACCTTGCTGTGACTCAGAATTGCTAATTCTTCCAACCCAGGAGGTGTGCCAGAAATTGCTTTTTTCAACAAAGTTGTGTTGTTATTACAGGTATAAAAGAATTAAACATGGGAGGAAACAAGCAGGCTGTACCTCATTTTTCAAACTCAGTAATTGCTCGGTTTCCCCTAAGGGCAGTTCTTCTAAGCCTACCTCCCTCTCTGTGCAATGGGGTTGGTCCTGCAGCACACAGTGCCTGCTACCTGCCTGTGAACCACTGTACCTAGCTCCCCGCTGCTTCTCTATCTGTCCAAGTTGTGCTCTTGTAGAAGGGTGGTCCTCTTAGCAGGAGTGCTCAGATCTGTCTGCAGCAGAATGTGCATTTATCTGCCTGTCCTAGGGCAGCAGAGACTGCTGTCCTCGACAGCACCAGCTCAGGTCTGGTCACCTGCATTTCTCCCACTAGGAGAAGGGGAGACAGTGTGGGATCTGCTCTTCTCAGAGAGTGGACACCAGAAAAAGGTGTGCATGGTTGCTTCGACCGTATGTGCAGATTACAGTAAGGACTAATGCCTGTAATACTGCTTATTAAATTATTAAATCAGTGATCTCCGCTTTAAAAAATACTTTGATGTGCTTGGAGCAGGATGCTGCTTAATTTTCACTTTAGCTAGGACAAAAAATAGGCTGTGAATTGATTAGATGAATTACAACTTCTCCCATGTATTCCTCCAGCATCCAGGATTTATTTACTGGAATGCATCAAGACTGGCTAGTTGGTGGGGTTTGGAAGAGGGTGGGGGTCTCTGCCTGGCTGTGTAGTTCTTTTGCAGAACCTGATTCCTGTCTTCAGCCTGGTTCCCTCCAAGCAGGGGAGAACATTTGGCTAAAGACTTGTACACTGACCTCCAGCTGGTCTAGATCAGAACCCAGAGGATACAGAATTTTGCTGGGAAAAAATGAAGGGCATTGCAGCCTTTCAAAGGTCATTCATGCCTCCAGGGCTGATCAGAGAGTCTGAGGAGCTGTTTGGGCATGTCAGTAATAAACAGGCATACAGTCAGTCATGCTGCATTTGAGGTACTTTTCCTAAATGGGGAGAAAGAGCTTAGAGAAAAATGAGCAGTCAGCAGAATGTGTCCCTCAGTGTGTCAACTCAGCCATTCCTGCCCTTCGTGCATCAGTTGTCTGTCTCTCCTGCTGGAGGACAGAGCTGCAAGATCTTCTCATTTTGCATGATTTGTTAAATCCTACAGCTTAGCTCTTCAACATTAGTAACTATTAGCAGCTAACCCAAAGCATTGATTTGGCAGTGATATGCAAAGTGAGAGAAGAACATAGCCCTGGGCAATCCCCTCTGTGCCCAACTATCTGCACAGCAATGTGGGTTTAAGAAGAACTTCATCAGAAATTTCACACTTTAGAAACTCCTCCTCAGCCGTCTTTTTACTCCAGCCATCTTTTGAGCATAGCCTGTCAATGGCCTCTGGAGTTGCAGAGAACTATTTCTGTGGATATCAAACTTCTTTCTCAAGTGTTGTTCACTTCTGTCTTTCAGATTACAAACAGGCAGTAAGCATATTTCGATCTGCCAAATATTTTTGGAAAATTAAAAAGAAAAATGTTGCATTCTTTTGAGAAGACAAGGCAGCACACATTCTGTAACAGAGCCAAGGTGGCTGTTTAAAATATTGATACTGATACAGAAGGCCTGCTGACAGAATGATAGTTCAGCTTTGCTTGTATTTGTCTTTCGCTTTGTTCTCCAATGAGACAAGCCTGTTTGTTTATGTCGGGTGCAGACTGCATTGTGCAGATAAAGGTGCTAAGAATGAGTAATGAATACACTGGACAGGAGAGGAGCATGCGGTAGCACTTCTCAGCCTGCTGACTTGAATTCAGCATAGTGTGTGGGGGATCACACACTGCTAGGTGTAGAAGAGCTGCCCCTTGAGCCCTGCCATGCTCAGCTGCTTGAGGTGCATTCAGTCTTATGTAGCTTTAGCCATCGATACCATCATCCTGGGCTTCCTTGACAACCAGTAAGAGAAATGGGCACTGACAGCAGTGTTATAGACGCCTGTTTTCAGAGGAGGTGATTCCCCCCAGACACTGCTCACTTTCTTACCTGGATCTTCACTGACAATGAAGGGAGCCTTGGGGGAATAGGGTGGATTGAAATATTTAAGTGCAGCCAGCTGAATGCATCCTTGATGGGTAGAAGGTTGGGTTTTTTCCTTCTATCTACTAGAAGTTCTCTTTGCTGCAAATATATATATTCTAACTTTTTGTCTGCAGCTGTTCCCTGGTGGGGAAGATGCATGTGTAGCAAATTAAAGCCTACAGAAAATAAGCTTGTTTTTCTCACTTGCCTTTCTCTGACTGTATAGAAATAGTCCTCTCATTTGCCAGGTTCCATGGACGGCAGGGTATAAACACTGAGTTTTAGAAAATGTTCTGTAAGTGAAGCAATGAAAATAACCTTAGTGGTACTGGTAGTGGCTTGTGGTTTATGGACCAGTGAGGCACCTCCAGAGAAGGTAATAACAAATTACAGGGGATGGAGAAATAAGAGATAAAAGTCTGCTCTCCCTACACTGATGGGGGTGTGAAAAATGCTTACCTGGCAGTGCTCAAGGTGGTGTTTATGGAAGCAGTTGCTGCTGGCCTAATTCTCCTCTTCAGTGAGCCAGATTTTGACCTTCATGACAGCAGAGTTAAAGCAGCCTAAACATATACTACTTTTCTCCATCACCAAGAGGAGTGCTCTGACACCAGGAGCGTTACAGGGGTCCCAGTCCATGTGTACTATTTTGCTGCCCTGAGACCCAGCTTGACTTTATATTTGGGAACTATTTTGTCTCCAGATACAGCCTCTGAGAGTGAAGAAGAAACATCACAGCTGCTTTCCATGAGGCCTTTCCTTATGTGTCATACCTATAGTGTAAAGAAAGACACGTTGACCAAAAAGCACATATTTTTTCTGGGAAATTCTGAAATCCCTACATTGCCTGCTGGAGATGAGGAATAACTGTCCACCTATTTTTGCAAAGAGACAGAAGTATTCTGTGATTACCCTATTAAAATAATAACTGGCATAAAGGAAAGATTTTGAAAAATCAAGCAGGGGGAGTAAGCATACGTGTCAGTATGCGTTCTTGTTGCTTAAAAGCCTGAGTGAGGATTAATATTGTATTAGAAATTCAACAGCTCTGAATCACTGTAGTTTTCAGTTAATGTTTCACCAAATGACTATAACCTTAAATGTCAAAGACATGACAGATGCACATAATTACCTCACTGTAAGAAAAATAATGCTCAGAACTGTTAAATAGAAGAAATGAAACATGACTAAGCTGGCATTTGTTACAGTGCCTAGTTTAAGACATTTCCAAGCCATTTGATGGTAAGGCAAATCTGTAAGCAGTAGTTCGTTTCTAATGCCTTTTCATCTTCAGGGCAACAGCAGTCATGGTCAAAGCAATGCTTTCTGTGCCACTCTCCACGCTGGGCATGGAGTGGGCTAGGTCCTTACTAAGAAAGGGAGAACTGGGATGAAGAGAGATGTAGAGCCTGATAGCACCATTCTGTCCTCACCACTGTCACCACTGGAAATGGTAGAAATGGTAGGCCAAGGCCCAGTGTGAGGTAACCAAGAAATTAATATCTTCGTGAGATTTAAGTTAAACAAAGAAAAATTACTTTTTTTAACATTATTCATTATGGCAAGATGCAGTACCCCATGCCTCACATGTACGATTCAGCTTTCAAGTTGTCTCAGCAAACATCATGTAGCTTTTGTGAAGCAAGCATAGTGGGGTGTCTAATGTAGAGAGCATTACCAGCAGGGGGAAATGCTTTTGACATAATTTGTGTTCATCTTTATCCATTGAGAATAACTTAGATTTTACAAAAAAAACCTTTGACATTAACAGTAAATCTAGCTATAGGCTGCAAAAAGTATACCTTACGAATGCTCTTGCCTACTCCATCAGAACACAAGGCTACTGATTGAAGTACTTCATAATGTAGTGTTTCTTTTTTTTTCTTCTCCTCCTTCTTCTTCTTTACTCAAATTTTTATTCATTATGAACTCAAAAACTGTTGAGCTGAAAAATGATCACGTTTAAATTTCTTTTATGTTAAACATGTCAGTGAAGCAGCAAAGTGATCTGGTATTTCTTCATTGCCTAAGGCATTCCTTAAAGCTTTTTCTCATGAGCTACTTTTACCCAAATGCCTGGAAAAAGAAAATAAAAAGTCTTCTGAATGAATTGATTTATGAACATAGCTATTGGATTTTAACACTCATTTAATTTTTTGTCTTTCTCTCCTGGATGAAAGATATTTAGTCTATGACTTTTATTGGTTCTAAAAGCCCTCTCTCATATATATCATGTAATCACAGAGATTAGAGAGAGACAAGACTTACTGGGTCATTTAATTCATCCTCTTATTATTACAGGACTGTCCAGAATATATACAGTACTTTGTTTTGCACAACTCAAACCAATTTGGTATATCTGGGCTTTGAAAGTGCTTAGAAAACAATTCCAGTGTCTCATCAGTCTTATATTGACCAGGATCAGCCAAGATAGCTCACCTGGACAGACATGATCACAGCACAGCTGCTTGTGTGCACAGTCACTAAGATTCAGTGATGCAACTGCCACCACTTGAGGCTATTTCCCCATTTCTATGTGGCTCAAATTGGAGTAGTTTGGTGTGAGTCTATAGCAAAGCTCATGCTTGTACCTTTGCACCCTTCCATCTTCCAGCTTGAGGGCTGTGAACAGGAGGGAGTGCTGTAAAGCTTTCATGTCCTAATTTCAAAGGGTACTCTGCATACCAGCTTGCTCCAGCAATTGTGCTTAGAAATTTCAGACGTACCTTTCTTGGCGGGTTTTTATGCATATGGCTACTGTTATTTTACTTTCTGAAGACTGCTGATGCGGAGAAAACTCCAGGAACAAACTCGCCAACAAAGTTTTCCAATTGACAAGCGTGTATTCTTTTTTGCGGCAGCGGGAAGCACGGCGGATAGCTCCTCCTAACGTGCGCCCCCGTGTTGCCACATAGGCCATCCTTATATAGTCGCTTGGGCATACATGAGGCTACACATGAATTACATCATTTTCCAGAAAGTTTCCCGCATACATATAAAATGTAATGGTGGTCTTTGAGAGTCATTTACTTCTTCCAACAATCTCCATGACCCCTGGCAGTCTTTGAAGCACCAGCTTAATTAACATAACAAACATAGGAATCATCTTGTCCTTCTACTTATCAGGTAGCTTAACTGCTCCCATCCTGGACATTTGCTAGTCCGGGATACTCCCCAGTAGATGTTTGCACCAACTTAATGGGTTCATTAACATAGCAATCATCCTGCCCCTCCACCCATCAACCAGTTTAACTGTGCCCATCTCCAGGTCCTGTTTTTCTATTTTATTTTTCTTGCACTTTTTGTACTAAGGTCCTAAGGACCTAAAACTACCTTCAAGCACCCCCATTACAAAGCCATCAGACTTAACCTTACTTAGAACTGATTACATTTTGTGCTTTTGTGCCTCCTCCTTTCACTGAACATTTGAATCCCATGGAGCAGAGTGTGGCAGTAGTTTTCTCCCAACAGGTAGAAGATACACACCAAGTATTCTCTGTTTACCAGGGACTTTACCTCAGTTTCATGTGTTTGCACAGAATGTCCTAGGTTAAAACCATTCTTTCATTGCTGTATCCTGACTGCAATTTGGTACTGGCATCCTTCTTCTCCTGAGCTGTTTCTAGGGGACAGCTGAGATCTGAGTCGAAGCATGTAATTGCTCTATTTTATGTCAGTGCCTTTGGCATATTTGGATACATTTATTTTTAGGTCAGAAATTAGTATAGCATCCTGCAGGGGGCAGCTAACAAATTAATATTTGGTCCTGACAAAGTATTTGATTTTTAGAGCAGAAAACATTGCATTACCCAAGCAACATAAATGATAGTTCAGTACCTGTGCAACAATATCTTATTTTGAGGTTTTCATCATTATTATAGTTTGCCAATAACACAAAACTCAAAGGTAAACATGGACTATCCTATTCCCTTGAAGGTACTGGAGCTAGCTTAATTTGCTAAGCCTACCACTAGGCTAAGTTCCCTGTTATGTATGGGGCTGGGGTGCAGGACCTCTGCAGAGATGCTGCGGTTGTGAAACTGAGAAGGTAGCTCTCAGCTTCACTGTGTGACACAGTGCAGTGACTACACTAAGCCTACACCAGGAGAGGCCACATGTTCAAAATACCAGCTAATTTTTAACATCTGAAGAATCCAAGAAAGAGGGTAAAGGGAAAAAAAAGAACAGAAACAAAGTCTTCTGACAAGAGGTCTTTTGGGCAACGTTGTGTTGAGGGGAATGAATAGAGCGCTCAGATTTTCTTATTTCACTGTTTGTTTTTGTTTTCTCTTTTGTCAGTATGAAACAAAAGAGAGGCTTCCACATATCTCAAGTACTTTCAGAGGATGCTTTTAAGCCATAAAGTACCTGCTCCTCTTTTCCAGCTGATGTCTTTCACATTGTTTAGTGCTTATTGTAGTAATCAATTAAGGAGACTATGGTGAGCATTTTTTTTTTAACTTAGACTCCTAAATAGTTATCCAGGAAGCAAAGTAAATGCCTGGATTTCCATTTGCCAAAGCCCAGGAGCTGACATGGACACAAGGAACTGAAAAAGAAAAAATGAGCCAAGGACTTCATGCAGGTGCCTAATCTCATAGAGTTAATTTTGGAAAAATAATGGCTTAGGGACATAAGTATTTACCTATATTCACTCTGGCTGACTTCTAAAGGTCAGTCTCACCTGTAGCACTGAAATGTGTGCATGGATATGTGTCATTCACTGTGAAGGCAGCAAGGTCCCAGAAAAGGAGGTCCTCCTTAGAGAAAGATCCACCTTTAACACTTGATGACCTTGGACAGAGCATGTGGATGCCTGTGCAAGTGTAAAACTGTCTTGCTAGTTTTGGCACTCTGCACTGAAAATGGCCAGATCAGTTGGAGTATGTATGAGAGTGAAATGGCTGGGATGAAGATTTGAAGCAGTGCACGTGGGTGATAGCTAGAGGGAATTTCTCTGAGGACAAAGCCTTACCCTCCTTGACTGCAACACAGCACCATGGTTTTTCTGCTCACTAGGACCTCATGTATCACCTGCATCGGACAAGGAATGTCCTGAAACAGCAAAGACCCTTTTGAGCTCCCCTGAGTTCTTGCCAGATCAGGCTCATTGGCAGAGGAGCATGGGGTGAAGACCTTGTTCCAGTACAATGACTATGGTAAGACTACCCTTTCTTCCCATGAAGTTATTTCAGCAGGGCTCCAGAAAAAGAGGAACTGTCAGAAGGAAGAAAAAATAATTTATTATAACTCCTGCGGACATGTCTTTCCTATGCACATTCTCATCCTGGCCATATCTAAATTCAACCACTCTTCTAGAATATTTCATAAATTAAGACACCTGCTGTTTGGAAGCTCTTCCTCAGACTATCCTTTCTTTGGCTTTATTTCTGCTCTCTACTCTGTGTTCTGCACCTTTGTCTCTGATGAAGGAGTGGGCAATAAGCAGCTTGTCTCATTGGAATAAACAAGAAGTCAGTGATGATGTTGCAAGACACTATATAGCCACTATGGAAGTCCAAAACTCTGCACTTGACCCTCCCGTTCATGTACCATGCAGATAGTGATGGAGGGGAAAACAATTTGGATAGTTTCATTCATATTGTAACTGAAAGAACAGTATAAGAAGAGACAGAAAATACTGTCCTTTAAAAAAAAACAATTGAAACCCCCAGAAAGATTATCTCTCTGATGAGCAGCTTTAAGCAAAAAGTATTTTGTTTATTAGGATGTTAATTGATAGAAGAACCAGGAATACTGATGCAGACTTGGAGACTTTTCTTCTGCAGGGCAATGTTCCACTGAATACCTTTTTATAATTTGCTCATCACACTGAGAATGAAAAGTGGAAGTTGAGAAGAAAGGATCCAGGCAAAAATCCTAAACCTATTATTTAAACAGTTACTTTGATTAATCATGTGGGTAAAAAGCTTTGGGTCCCAAAGACTCATGTTGGGAAATTCAAGTTTGAAGTGTGAATAATTCTGATGGATTTTTTCAGACTTGCCAAGGATTTGTCTTCTTTCAGTATAGATTTTCACCTGTAGCAATCTATTGTCACTGTCAGGGGAGTTTTTTCAGGGTAAATGAGAGATGATTCTAGCTTTGAATGTTGTAAAAAGCTGGTTTTAAATTCATTGAATTTTGTTCTCTGTCCAGGATTCTGCCTATAGCAAAGGCAGGTAGAGAAGAATAAGGGAGTAACTGATGCTACTTAATGTCTACTTTTCACCGAGGCATCACTGAAACCTGAACCAAACATTTCTCCATGATGGTATAGCAATACAGTTTCCCAGTTTTTACCAACATCAGTTAAAGGCTCTTCAATACCCTTGCTGCTCACTGTTTTGATGTTTTGGGGCTATATCCACACCACTTTTATAATTTTTGGCCTAGGAGACTGTGGATGACTGTTAGGTCTCAGAACAAGCTGTGTCAAAGCATAGGGTGGCTGACTGTGTTTGTACCAAATATTATTAAAGGAACAAGTGCCAACACATGCTGGCTAAAGATATGGCTTGCTTTACTTTTAAAAAACAGGCTGCAAGGTGCAACACCCACTCATCATACTCCAGCAAGTCGTGTCTGCTTAAAGATAAGCAAATATCTGTGAATAAATTAATTGAAATCTACATTTCTGTCTGGATTAATGCTTGCTCTGCCATGCCACTAGGAAGCTGCAGTCATAAATCCAGGCTCTTGATGTTCTGGGTGCTGTTCACATTTGGCAAGAAAAAATGGAATGCAATGCTTGCTTGGGTCTGCAAGGTCCTGCATCCCTGTTCATCCATCCCTTTGGTAATCTTAGCACTTCCCTAAGAAATTGCTTAAGAATGCCGTTTTCTTATGGGGTCACGTTGGTTGCAATCCACCCTGGTTGTTTTAGTTATTCTATTAAAATATTATTAGCCTATTGTAGGATCCTTGCTAATGTCCTAAAAATACTGTAATCATTGGCCAGCCTTCTCTAAATAAGGATAGAGCAGGAGATCATCAAGTAGGTAATCAAAGGCAAAATCAGCAGTAGGTAAGATTAGTGAGAAGAATGAATGGACTAACAACTAAGCAGCATAAAGTTAATGGGCTCTCCTGTTAAAAGAGGATGTGCAATACAGTTTTTTCTAGTAATCTTTGTTATTTCCTTCCCATGAAGTATTAATGAAGCTGAAGAAGAAGGAAATGTTATAAAAGCAGTGCTTCCAATCCTGCTTCAGGAACAGCTTCAAATTCTGCCTCCCTCGTGCAGCTGCTTGTCAGTGGAACACAGGACTCCAAAACCATGTCTGTAATTCAGCCTTTTCAACTTGAGCCTAAGCAGCGTGCTGACAATATCTGGGGAATTGCAGATTACTTGCAGATATGCCCTTGTTCCCAGTGTAAGGTCTCTCACAACAGCAGAAACAACAATAAAATTGCTTAGATTGTTACTTCAGAAACACACAGGAATCAGTGGTCTGCTTTCCAAGATGCTCATAGAAGAGCAATAGTATCATTGTTTGTGGGGAAGCACAATGCAAGTCGCTGGTAAGTGTTGTGACATACATCTGTAATGGAAAAGTTTTGAAGGGGGGTGTGGAACATGGGAAGGAAAAAGAGATGAAAAAGTGCTTTCTGTAGCTCTTTGTTGCTGCTGTGAATAGCATCACAATATCTCTTAATGAAGCAGATGTTCAGATAAACAATTTCAGGATAAAAATAAAAAAAAAATAGAAGCTTCTACAGGGCTTGAGTTCCAGTTCTGTTTCCCTTGTTAACCAGTTGTCATGCTCTGCTTGGCACACTGAAAGCACAAAGGCATCTAGTGGATGGAGAGTATTTTAGAAATAGTGCAATTGCAGTTTCTTAAGCCTATATTGCTGGGGTCTCCTTATCATCTTAGATGGAAACTTTGGTTTTCAGACTTATGATCCCAATTGCTATTTCTCCTTTCCTTCTCATGTGGGGCACCAGGCCCTAGTATGCTGCTGCTGTAAAACTGGGAAATAAGTTTGTAAAAAACAGATGAGTTTTGATTTAATTGCTTTTTACTCTAATTGTATGTCAATGCTTGCTAATTAGGACTGTGCCAAATAATCTCCAAAACCTCATGAGAAGATTCTTATGTTAACATTCACATTTGGTAATACAATTACTTTTGGGATGCTTGCTCATTTTTGGATGCATAGATGACAATATTGTTAGGTGAAGGGGAGAAGACCTTTTGGAGGAGAGATACAGTTTGTACATTAAATATGGGGTAAGGAAATCACACCTCACTTTGGAGAAACCTGGGTTTCCTGTGGGTCTCCCCATTCCCAAAGTGGAAAACAAGTGATGGCTTTGGAGAGTATTTCAGAGCACACAGCAGCTGCTAAAAAGTCTTGGTAGACCTAGCATTAGGTTCAGGGCAAAGACCACTGTGTCAAAATCAGCTTTTGCACTGGGAACATCTGTTCTAGGGTTGTGTCCAGATTCTTCTGACCTCCTGCAAGCCAGAGGCATGAGCATAAAGTCCAGGCAACTACCTGACAAGTGTCTATTACGGGATGTCAACCAGAAGTATGGGCAAAGGAACAAATCAACCCCATGTACATTGCTTAGAAATATGCACTTATTTTTAAACTGCCGTGGTTGATTTTGAAGTGGCTTGCTTGGCTCATTGTCAATTTGAAATTTGGCAACTGGAAGCATAAAGCTGGCTAGGAGGGAAAGGTGCGCAAATGTCTGCAAAAACAATAGCTGTCTCTGCGTAATCTGGAGGCAAAGCAAAAACCATCATGTGCACTGAGGTATAAAATGAACCAAGTAAAAAGAAAAATACCACCTCAAAGGGCATCAGCAGTGTCTACAGTGTAACTGTGCTGTTTATGGCCTCCCACTGCTCATGTTAGACAGCACAGATGCTGTAATCATTCCTCTCGTGCTTTTGACTGGGAAGATGAGTACTGTCCTTGTGATGTGAAAGAGCTATGTTATGTGGTGGTGAAGACTATCTGCCAGGACCTTCACAGCTGCTGTCATCCGACACACAGGAAGACAGTGCATGTGCTTGTGAAAGTGATACAGAAATACACAACTCCCCTGGTTGCCCTAACTTAAATTATAAAGTAATAAGTTCTTGAGTTACAAGAGCCCTACAGTGAAGCCTCTGAAGAGACAGCTGGAAACAGAATAAGTCTACTACAATAACAAGGAATGGAAGTTAAAATAAAAGCTCCTGAATGCAGCAGCATTTATGCACATTTCATGAATATACATGTGCTTAACCCACCATGTCCCAGACTCTGCAGCTGAGCGTGGGTTTGTGTCCACAGTGTGAGTCCATGGCAAGTCAAGTATGGGAATGACATCCGTCCTACAGGACCCTGAGTGGTAAGTGATTAGACAAACAAAGCTCAATGCCTGGAGTCCACAAGTGCAGGAAAGGGCCTGAGAGCAAAATTTTGCCCTACGTCTTTCACATCTTCAATCCTTTGCTTGTGGTCTAAAGACCACAGGCTACTCCTGGGCTATGCTAATTGCCTCAGGGACATGGCTTTCCTATGTGAATTTATCAGGAACTTCAGCACCATAACCCCTTTATTTATTATTTTAGTTAATGGTTTGAGATGACTCCACAAAAAGTGGGTATATGAGTAAAACACCTTTGTAAGACCTAAGTATGATCATAAAGGAATCCAAATAACTTTCCTCATTCAGACTTATCAGGAAGATCTTCCTCCATGGAGGTCTTTGTGTCAATGGAGAGAAAAAGGTAGTGTAAGATAGAAGATCACCTGACTTGTTTTAGATGCCTCTCTCAATGCAACAATTTCCTCCACCTCTGTCCCCATTCACTGGATCTCCAATGACTTTAAAGGAAAACCTACAGTAACTAGCTCAGCTACAGATTTCTTCATTTAGTCAGCTAAATCCACAGGCTGACACAGAGAATCTGGGTCAGAGTGCAAAACTAATAAAGAAATGAACAAATACATTCATCAAACCCTGCTATTGGATGAAACACTGGTGCACCAGCAGCAGTACTCAGCTATTTCTTCCTTTTCATTAAAATGTGCTTAACTTGGATTGCTACTCACTTAAAGGTCCTCCTTCACATTTGACCTTTTCCCTTAGAATTAGCCTTGGAACTCACAGCATTTTCTCATAACCTCAACCTGTACTAAGAACAGGATTTTTTACTAAGATTGCTCTTGTCTAAACAATACTGTATATTAACCAATATTAGGTCAAAATACTAATTCATTTTCTTTATTATTTAGAAAGGGAGGGCTTTCGAGATGCTGCAAAACTAATTAAACTAATCTAAAGGACTCTGAGTTTTCTCGGTTGAGAATATTTCCTGTGCTTCTTTCACTGATGCTGATGGTCCTCCCGGTCACCTCTGCACTCCCTAGAAGGTGTGAGCTTTCCAGAACTAGCCATTTGCATAGAGAAATTAAATGCACTCAGTGCTTGTGGAAATCTCCTAATTGACAATATGCCCAAAGCACAGCATGTGGGCTGCTTTCCTTTCTTTGGCTAGGTGCTGTGTGCTGAGCACTGTCTGGAAGTCTAAAGACAGTGATTTATCTGGATGCCTTACTGCAGTTGTGGGGGTGATGGAAGGAAGTTGCCAGAGTCTGAGCTGGAAGCACAGCAAGTGCAGTACTCAAGTACTAATAGCAGACTACTCTATCTCTGTCAGTGAAGACTCTGTCTAGTAGCACAAGTTAAGATCTTTCCCAGTCATTTATGAGAAGTGTAAGAGCCAGCAACATGAAGGAAGCTGTCAGGAAAATTGTTAATGGCATGAAACACAATGCAAAGACAACACCCAGTCCCAGAACATATGACATGACTCCTATTCTCCATTTTTATTGAACTGCTACAATCTCCTGAAGGCCAGAAACAGCTCGGGAGGCCACATGAAGCATGCCAATCAAAGGGATAATTGACTATAGTGAGAGACTGAGCCTGTGAGGTGCGGAGTATCCTCCTCAGCTCCTGTTGACTTCTAAGGATTACTGATGCTCTTCAGAGATGTGCTCCATGCTTTACAGAGGACAGCATTTGAGAGACAGCCTGTCTGTAGAAAGAGATTTTGTACATCCATATTTCCTGGTCTCTGGATGTTAGGCAATGGGGCTCTGGCATGCAAGGCTGACTGCAGCAGATATGGCTTCAGGAGTTCCTCAGTTTCCCATCTGAATGCATTGTCTGTTATCGGTCCTGTGTGAGATCTCCATGCAATAGTTTTAATACAACCTGTAGTCCCAATGAACATGCAAAGTTTAAGCATGAGCCCTCCCTTGCTTCTGTGTGGCAGAAAGCTTTTCTGGCTATTACTGCCCATTGCAAGTTATCTCTTCATCCCTCAAGTCTCTCCAAGCCTCTCACTAGCAGTCTTGGTAGCTCTCATGGAAGGTTTTACCATGGTGTTGCCTGGATATGAGCAGATGGGGAGCTGGGAATTTTGGTAAGTTATTGGCAGGATATATTTGGTGAGATAACATCTCAATATTGAGATTTGCTATTCTTTGGGTAATGAAAGCTTTGTGTGCTATATTAGCCCAGTAGCAGCTCTGTTCGAGGTGTAAGAACAGAATTACCATTTACTTAAAAAATATATATTTGTAGTTTTGGAACCAAGTTGCAAAAGGATAGTAAACTTCACTACTTCATCTTTTCACCTCTCTCCCTCTAGGTTATCTACTTAGTCTCTGCCTAAAAGGGCTGGGTTTGCTTCTGTGTTTCTCCCATGCATTCCGAAGGAGAGACACGGCTCACTATAAGTGTTAAGGCCTTTTTCTAAAAACTGCCCTCTACACCACCTCCATTTTTTTACTCCCTGTCAAAGAAAGCTAATGCCTGCTGCAAGATTTTGTGAGTACAGAACACAGTCTCATTTACTTTCCGTCCTTATCCTTGTCCAAGTTGTTTTGTAGTGTTTCTGTTCAAAAATGCATTTGCTATATTTCTAGTCTTGGGTGATTTAGCTTCTTGTCTGCAAACTGGATATAATCTTCTGAAGATGTTTTGGTAAGACCTTAATCCTCACATTATAAAACAATTTAAAAGTTCTGCATTTTCCCTGGCTTCATACCAGTTCTGATTTGCTGATATCGTTGATTGAATGTCATGCTCTAAATAACAAAATTGATATGGTGTACTTCATTTTGGTAGCAATCTCAAATCCTTTGAAATTGTTCATATGTGTTCTCTGATCATCAGAGAGCGTCAGTCTGTACAAGGAAAAAAACAAACAAGTAACTTACCCAGTAGTCCTGTGATTGTGCCAGTCTTGGGCCTAACTAATGCAGTGTCCAAACCATCATTTGCAGCACTGGATCATATTTGTGTCTTCGGTGGCACTTCCAAGAAACTCACTACTGACTGACCTGTGAATTTGCCAAACTGTTGCCTATCCTGCTGGTTAATTTAAGTTCTTTCTGCAGGGCCCTATATCACAAAGTTGCTCTGAATGTTTGTACAGTGTATAGCACAGATGGAGCTGTGACCCATGGTTGAGGTCATTAAGCCTCCTACAATGCCACAATATTAATACCAATACTAATACCAATACCAATACTAATACTAATATTACTAATAAAGAAGAAGCAGCTTGAAAAAAATCTGTGCTTCCTAGAGATGCAGGGAAAGACATCTGCGGCAAGTAAGTCTTTCATACAAGATGCAAAGAAATACTTTGAAAGCCATATTTATGATTTGTCACTGTTCCATCATCACCCTTTCTCTAGCCCAAATATTTTCATATTCAGTTGCTCCCGTATTGCTAATCCCTTTATTGCCGTTGTTGTTTTCACGGATACAATTTCTCCTCATAAGTGACTTTTCATTTTCACAAGCATTGTTTCATTGCCATATTGTGCTGTACAGCCGCTGTTTTTCCTAGAATCACATTCCATGTCTGTAATTTCCCGTTTAGTACACAGCACAAACCCCTATTGTCCTTGCCCATAATTTTTGTTTTTTTTCTCTCCCTGGCCCAGTTTTTCTCTAGTCTGTGATTCAGCCTCTACAAACACGTTTCCTTTTCCCTCTCTATAATTTGAATCTTTTTGTAATATTCAGTGTATTCATCTCCCATTTCAAAGGAAAGTTGCAGCACTGCGTTAATCAGATTCTCTGTTTTCCTACATGTTGTTCTGTTCCAGATTCAGCTATCCTTTCTCTTTCCTCTCATTTCCATTATAGTATTATCAGTGAGTTTCTTCTTTGTTATGATACATTCTTTTCTGCAGATCTATTCTGTAACTTTCTGCCTGTGCTTTTTTAAACTGTAGCATGTTTCTCTACTTCCAAGTGGTACTCTTTCCAGTACCACATTCCTGATTCACTTATGTTTTTCCTGCTTTTTAAAACAATTTCTGATATTGCAACGATATTACAGCTCTGGGCTCACAACATTTCTAAAGCTGATTGTGCTTCATGTCCTGTTGGTCTCTGCTCTGTGGTTTGACAGGTGCTGGTGGCCACATAGCAAGATCTGAGCCCACATCTGATCCCACATCTGTTGGTGGGTGAAACACCACCACTGCCAGCAGCAGGACTGGGCTTTTGATGCCCACTGGTGTGCTTCAGACCAGCTACTGTGGACCCCTGCAGGTTAATGAGGCTGGTACAGGAAGATGACTTCAGGCATTAGAAGGCTTTCCCTTCCTGTGGGCAAGCAGTGCAAGTGACCTTAGCCCTCACCAGAGGCAGTCAGCAAAGCTATGGAGATTTGAACATGGAAGGACCTGCCTGTTTGCAAACTGGTGCTCTCCCAGCCCACTGCATGTAGGGCTCCCTGTGAGTACTGCTCTTAATGATGTGCATGAGACACAAATCTGCACCACTCCCTCCCTACCAGCGCACCACCTGCATGATCCTTCCACATTTCCCAAATACATCAGATCTCCCTCTCCTTCCCCTCAGAAACCTGATAATTGAGCACTGCCTCTCACCTACCCTCTTATTCCCTTCAGCAGACTAGTTTTCCACTTCTTTCTTTGCCTTCCCTGCCTGCCCCTTGTATCTCCCTCATTGAGCCAACAGCTGTCTGTCTAAGCACTCTGGATAGTGGGATCTAAATAATTATTTTGCTGTCAGATGCTCTATTTTATTTTCCTTCTCCAGTCTATCATTCTCCTGTGAATGGTGACTGCATATTTGATTGCAATTCATTACATGGTTGTCAAAAATCCAAACTGTCACTCCCCTTGATATATTCAGCCGGTGTCTTTGGCTTGCATGCAGTAATGTGTAGTGGGCTTTAGATTAACTTGTTATTGTTTTTCAAGAGCTTATGCATCTCCAGTGCAGTTCTTGCAGTACCTAAAGGGCACTTGAACAGACAGTCAGAGTGAGCAGAGGGAGAAACAGCTGTTCTTGAGTGTGACCGGAGGAGACGTAACATCGGAGGAGATGTAACGTCAGTGGCGGCTGAACAGGACTGGTGGAAGGATGCCACTGCCTAGCAGCTGTCTCCCATGTTATGTGGTCAGTCAGGGCTCAGGGGTGCTGGTCCAGGTTGCAGATGAAGCAGATGGCACTGCTTTGAAAAGTCATGGAAAAATTTAGCAAGCTTTGAAGCTTGATGGACCAAGGATGTAATTGAAGCAAGTTTTGTGGAGTGTGGTAAAATAGTTTTGGGAATTGATTGTCATCACTGGCCAAAGTAGGAAAACTTTTAGGTAAACAAACCCTTCTTCCAGCCCAAACTAAAGTCTCTCACTTTCAAAGCTAAATTAAGTTGATAGTGTAGCTTAAAATAGATGCTACCATCTTAGTCAGGAAGGATGTTCAGTGTTATTGCAACCTCAGTGGCAGTGCAGCCTGTCCTTCATGCCTACAGCCTGCACTAAGGACCTGTCAGAATAAGGCCAATCTACAGGCTGGACTAGACGTATTGTCAAGTTAGTCTTTTTCATAGCCCTCACCCACACAGTTCCTCCAAACTGCCTGAACAGAAGTAGGCACTGAAGTGGCTCCACACTATGACAGCTTCATCATTCAATACTTAAGAGGTTAAAACAACCATAGTTTGAAGCCAGCTTTAATTAGCATTTTACCTGAGAACACAGATAGCATCTTTATTGCCTGGCCTGAAAGCTTGAATTCCCTCACTGGTTTCTATGATAAATTTAATGCACTTCAGTTCTCCATCAAACTACCTCTTGAAGACTGCTTTAGTTGTATTGAAGTCCAGCAAACCATGGTCAGCATAAAAATGGTAACCAGAAAACTATGCCATATTAAAACGTGCAAGTCAGCACACCCACCTGCACAAGCCCAGCTATCATTCAAAACATATCAAAAAAGTTATAATAGTCTGTTTGGCTTTCAACCCCAACCTATCTGCTCTAAGAGGAACAATACCCCCTTGACAGTTTAAGATGCTACTTTCCCAGCAACTGTTTTCAACAAAGACCATAAAATGTGGTGCAACTTCTACATTTTCTCAGAAACTTTCTTCCCAAACGTTAAGCTGCACCACAGGTCACTAAGCTCAGCATTACAGGGAAAATAACACTGGACAACATTTACCAAGTGGAATTAGATTATTCCTTGAATAATGTGCATGAAAACTGTCAGTATATCCCCAAATCTTAAAAATATCCCTGAATCCTATGCCTGCTCTTCCAAACTGTAATATACTTCACCCACTACAGATGCTCATAGAAGTTTTATCAATGAAACCACCCCCATGAATCAGAAAAAACTTGCATAAGCAAAGCAAAAGGAAAAACCATCCGATTATTAGTAGAAAACAAACTTTTACGGCACAGTCACTTAATTTCCGCTCTATCAGACTTGATCCTCAAGAGAAAGCTACAATGCACTTTCTAAAGATGACAATCAAAACACATTATTCATGATAAGAAAAAGTAACAGTATCAACAAAGGCAAACATTTATGGCACTTTATAGTTCTTCCCTTTCACTATCACTCCAACTTG
The DNA here is from genome assembly GCA_024733675.1 of Psilopsiagon aymara. Lineage (NCBI taxonomy): Eukaryota > Metazoa > Chordata > Aves > Psittaciformes > Psittacidae > Psilopsiagon > Psilopsiagon aymara. Next base: position 31,561 of record JANRGW010041158.1, on the reverse strand, counting down.
CTTGCCAGTAAAAACCACCCATGTGCCATGAGCTATACATTCTCATTCTCTCCTTTCTCTGGTTCTGCATATTGCTTTCCAGCAGAAGATATTGCCATGTCACTTTTGCTTTGTAGTATCTTTTCTTCTATACTACAGTTGCCAAACTTTTTTTCTCCTATCCCACATCAACTGATTAAGAGAACCTAGTTACATTCCATCCTTTGTTCTTGGCTCATTTTACCTTCAAACTTTACCAATCACTGACCCTCAAAGAGCTTGTGAGCCTGAAACCTGTTGTTTCAAAGCAAATCAGTTAGTTACTGCAATAGAAGGTACTACTTTCTCCCTACAAACCATGTCTAGCTTAATGAATAATTTATGTCAGTGCTAAAAAAATAACATCAGAACCTCTTTCGTAGCTTAAATACTATTCAGACTTAACTTTCATGGATCACTTGTAATTGTTAAAGAAAAATTTTTCTTTTTTGTATTTTATTTTTAAACTGGATGGGAGCTCTAGTAGGTGAATACTGCCTGTCTTATTAGAAATTGTATGAACTGATTTACTTAATCTTTAAAAAGTGTGTGAAGATTTATGTATATAAAATCACCTTTGCATCAACCTAGATGGTTTGCTGCAGAGACACACTTCATTCCTGGTTTTAATGCATAAGAGGTCATGTTTAACTGCCTCAGCACCTACATGTGAAATATATCAGGCTTTTAAAGCAATGTATCTCTGTTAAGCTACAAGATCTGTCTTCCTATCTACTGCAGTAATAGATAGAGACCCTGATTCATAGCTTGGTCCCCTAGGTATCACCAGTAAGGAAACTTCACAGAAGGTCTCATCTTGCCATTCACATAGAGTGGTGGTGTCTTGAACTTAAAATTGATGGGGTGCTAGATGTGCTGCTCAGAATGGGGATTGCAGTCAGGGCTAGGCAAAAGATCTTTCTGAAGCATGAGTACATGAATCAAGGGAGTACTGAATTCCTTGTAGCAGCTGATCATAGATGAAAAGCCCTCAGGTGATTTACATAGTCTGGTACATCATGGTGAGCAGCATCTTTGAAATTGGGAAGGTTTTGCCCTTTCTTCCGTTGAGCACGGCATGCGATGTGAGTGCAGAAATGTCCCTACTGCTGTTAAGGAAAGTGAAATGGTTTGATAGTAAAGCAGCCAACAGGCATGAACACTTGGATTCAGGCGCTTCATTTATGCTACCTTTGAAATTAAAACTGGCTGAGTGACTCGTCCTGAATTACTGTTATAATTCCACAAGGATTATATTTTATCTTTTTTTTTTTTCCAAAAAGCTTGTTTTCTTTCAGTCAGAAAAAGCCCATCAGAGTATAAATCACTTCTGTACTCATTGCGTCCTTAATAACAGCATATTATCTCCTAATTTGTGTGTACAGGAATGTGCTAGGGAAAAATTCAGGGACTGAGATTCCAAGGAAACTTTTCTCCAGGTGAACCGAAGCAGGTGGGATGACTGCTTTTACTGACACTTCTACCGCCAGTGTCATTTCAGTTCAGGGTAATATGTACCCAGGACTTTCTCTGGGTTAGGTACAAAGGTACCTTAATTGTAAACCTGACTAATAATACATTCAATCCTGCTTTCTTTAACATAAAATTAACCCACCACAGATTTCATATGTGTAAACCTGTGGCGGAGTCAAGGTCACCCTCATGCTCCTAAACTACAGAAAATACCTGGGGGAAATGCTGCTGCTCAGGAATAGATGCTGCTTTGATGTTGGTAAATTCTTATATCATTTTGGCTTATAATATCACAAAAAAAAAAAAAAAAGAAAAATCCTAAAATCTCAAAATGTGTCTTTATCAATTGTATATGTTAAGACCTATTTGTATACAAGATACAGAGGGAATGTTATTGGAGATACAGTAGATGCAGTAGCTCAGTACAGACAAGTGCCAGGTTGTAGCTCGATGGAGGCTGGGTGGAAGTGCTCAGGTGGGCAGCAGTGCTTCAGAAAAGAATCTAGAGGTCTGAGTAAGTGCTATGGCAAATGCATCGATGGGAACAGGGAATTAGGCATTATGTTGGGACTCTAAAAGGTGGTGGTGTGGGTGACCTTCCATTCCCTGCAAGAGCAGAACAGATTCAGCTCAACCGCAGCATTCAGTCCAGAGTACTCCATTAACCATGTGGACCACCTGGGGAAGATTTGAGGAGTTAACTGGAGGTGAGGGACAGAAACAGCCTTCAAAGATGAAAAAAAATTACTATAAGCAACAAGGGATAAGCTGCTCACCCTGTTCCTTATGGGTAAGAGGGAAAGAAACAGCACTAGACTGCAGCAACAAGACTCTTAAGCCTTAGGAAAAACCTTTTAAGGTCACTGAACTACTAGAAGGGACCAGCATTTCCACCTTTGCAGGTCATTATGATGAAGCTGTGCAGACACTTTCAGCAATGATATGTTGATTCTGAGCAGACTTGACCTCCAAAGGTCTCATCTGCTATAAGTGGGAAGCCAGTGGTTCGTGTAGTGCCCATACATAATTTAGGAAGCTTGCAGCTGCTGCCTATAGGTTTCCAAATTCAGCAATGCTGAAAAGTCCTTGGCAGCACTTTGCTTTCTTTCTCAGTGGCACCCAGGGATGTATGTGGAGGGAATTCATTTTTTTTTTTTTTTATCTGAACATCAGAGTCCTCTGTTCACTTGTCCTTAGCAAACAGTATTTGTTCATCAGCAAAGTAAAAGGCAACGGGTACATTTTAGGAAGCTGGACCACTTGCTTTGCCTCTAATACTGTCCTGGTAAAACTGATATTTTCTTCAAACATCAGTCAAACTTAAAAAGAAATGCCCAGAAGTTATTAAACCCCTCAACCTTTAAAACAAATTTTCAGCCCATTAATTGCCTTGACAGATTTTTTGAACAAGACATTCTATTTTACCCTGGTCATCCTGGCTTCCATTTATTTTCCCCTCAAGTTCTGTACTAAAAAAAAATAAAAAATATTTAGAGAACAAAAAAGAATTGTATCATACAATTTTTCCTCTCGATCCACAGAGTTTTTTGAAGCTGGCTGGACATAAACAAGTCCATGCCTTGCTTCCACTTACTTCCACTTTAGCTACTTTCAGGTGGAAATAAACAATTGAAAATCCCATTCAGATCCTTCTGTGTAATTTCAGGTTTATGAGTGTGTTAGAAAGATAATTTCTCACTGATTTTCCCATGAAGAAAGCAACTAGTAAAGCAGGGTGCTCAGGCCAGGTCCTGAATGATTCTTTTATCAAGAAATGATAGGATTTAGATTTGATTAGAGAAATTATTTACTCTGCTTTACTACCAGTTCTAGCAGCCTCATAACATTTTCATTCATCTTTAACTTGACACCACTGGTCTGGCGAGATTGGCCATACTTAGGGACCAGACAGAGCGATGCTACAGGACAAGAAATGTGAGTTTTCTTTCTGGTAGAGGGCTATGAAAAAAACTCTTGAAAGTTAACAAAACATATCTTTGAAGCCACCAGTGCTACATGAAAAGTAGGGTGTCCTTGTAATATGGTAGGTTCCTTTCAGAGTCAAATACGTACAACATTTACAGGCTCATCAAGTAGTTCTTAAATAATGTATTGGGTTCCTAATTATTCTGGCAGCTATATCACAGCTGTTATGTAGTCCACCTCTGCTTTTCTTATGCGCATTGATATTTGCTTAGCAGGTTTGCCAGCTGGATGCTACATTTCCCTTGTTTTGTTTGCAGTGAGCATGAATTGGGAAGATTTTATGATCCTTTTGCAAACCATCATCTTCTCTGCATCCTGACCCATTTCTGGAGACAGCACAGAGGACTGAGCACCTTGAAGGGCCAGATTTTCACACAAGTGGAATAATTTAACATGAAAAATACCGTTGTAGTCAGCAAAATATTTCCCTCTAGGATTAGTAAATGTAACAGGAAAGCAAAGGAAGTTAATGTTTGCCAGAGGGAAATAAGAAAGCTTCCCAGTATGGGGCTCAACTGAGCAATCAATCTTGAATAAGCAGCCCAGCACACACAGAGACAAACATCCTTTTCCTTCTCCCCAGCAGGAATTTATTAGTTTAAGACACTTTCCATAGCTTTCTCTCTGCACTCTATTTTCATGGCTTAGAAGTGCTCCTGGAGGGCAGGCACTCTAAAAGTGTGATATGAGTAATTGTGGCATTGCTTGTTGAGAAAAGCAAGCTGGGAGCCACACACATCCCTTTTTACGACCCGGAATGGCTGATGCAGAGTAACATGTATTTTCAACTGAAGAGGAACGTGGTATCTAGATGCTTTTGAGGAGGGTGTTACCCATAGCTCTGAGGTTTGTATCCCCTCCAGGAGTTTGGCCCAAGGGCACTGCTGAATGTGATGATAGGTGTTTCACCTATGGCCAAGAGAATCTGAACCAGCAGTGCTGGCTGAGCACAAGTTTAGGACTGATAGTCCCCCATCCCCCTGGGCATCTGTTGTAGGCCATTCAGGAAATCTCTTAATCTTCCAGGACAGCACAGCAGAGAGTTTATTTTTATCTGTAATCACTGTCTTCAGGATCCACTTGTGAACAAGGGAACTGATTACCTCTGTCTCTGCAGTGCTGGGACCGAAGCTGATGAGACTTGTATTCATCTCCCTTGGGCAGGTCTCTGGGATGGGATCATCTTGTTTAACTTCGGATATTTTCAGAGTGAAAATGTCCATCTGAAACAATCACCCTTACCATCAATGGGGATGGATAGGCAGAGGCAGGACATAACTCATCTAGTCGGATTTCTTTTGTTTAGATGACTCAATCTAAAAGCACTTATTTCACTGACGACTATAGTGGATGTCATATTCTCTTCTTGAATCCAGACACCCACATTTGATCATAATAAGCCCCTTCTGTGGAATTGTGTCATATGTGGAAGGTCTCTGGGGACAGGAAGACGTTTCTGCCCTGATTCTGGACTGAACCATATTCCTTACCAAGACCACCAGTTCTGACATAAACCCAGAGGTTCAAAAATCAACATGCTGCACCTATAAACTTGTGGTCAGTAATAAACATGCTATTTCTAACCCCTCGTTTCCAGTTTGTTTTATGAAAAGAGATTCCCAAAGCAGTTGCGAACTGAACAGAGGTTGGATCAGAGGCACTGATGACTTTCGTTTGCTGGTTCCACCACTAAATCTTTAGCAGCCATTACGAAAGTGATCATGATATTGTTTCAAACAGCCACTACTTAGTTTGAATTATGCTGTCATTTTTAAACCTCTGACTGTAATGAATGCTCTCAGACTGACAAATCTTTATTTTGTGGACTTGGATTAAGATTTTGAAGAACATTTTTCAGGAGGGGATTGCTTTTGATGATACACTTTTACACAATACTTGAACAACTGCTATCTGAAAGCTGTGTTGTTAATATATCATTTTACTTCTGGTGGAAGCAGGGAAATGCTGATAGATTTCCTATAAGATACATGAGCAGAGAAGGAAAATTAAAGAGTGGGGTCTGAATGAATAATTATTTTGTGTGCTTACCAGAGGAAACTGATTATCAGACATTCCTGATCAATTCATTTTCCCTACATCTGCTTTTTCACAAGAATGAATATATTTCACTTTATTAAAATTTCACGGTCTAAGGGAGCTTCTAATACTGTGAACCAATGATGCCAATAAGCTGCTAGTATGAGCAGTCCAGACTAGTAGTGATGTGAAAAACCTTAAATGTGGAAGTAAAGCAGTCGGGAAAGACAGGGCTAACAGGAACAGGTAAAGAAAAGACAGAAAGGTGAAGGGTAAACATATCCTTTGTCTCTTTCTCCTTGTATTGCTCCTTGATTAGTTTTCTGGCTGTATGTCTGTCTTGAGCTGTCTCTGTGCTCTCTAAATCACTGTACACACAAAAGGTAAAGAAGAAATACTCTGGAATATCACAATGGCTTTTTACACTGCCTTTGCAAAATTATAATATCTACCCAAACTCTGGGCTTTGAAATTTGTAGCTCAGTGCCTGGAGGACACAGAAAGCAGCAATACAACAATTTGTCATTAACCCAGATTTATGTAGAGGGGACAGGAGACATGCCCCTTGAGCTGTTCAGTGCAATCAAGAATCAGATGCTGTGGTTTGCTCAATCTGGAGAGGCGACATGACTCTGTATGAACCTGCAGGATTGACTTGTCCTCTTGCTTTCTTCCTGGCCTTTCTTTCTATCTTGTCAGCTGTGAAAAAGTCTGTACAATTTTTGCATGGACTATCTGCAATCTTTTGACCTTGCATTTGCCAGAAGCAGCCAGAAATCTTGCCCCAGAGGTGATCTTTCACTCCTGCTTGGAAACTCCTGGGGGTGTGAGAGGTTTTTTGTGTAACTATTTAGTGCTTGTGGTTGATTCACAATGTTACTGAATGTTAAACATAATTTCTACCATGACTTCAATTATCTTTATTACATGGTGTGTTTTGGTTCAATTGCGTCATTATCCAGCATGGGAATGGGATTCAGAAACAGCTTGCAGACTGGCAGAATACCTTACCATGATGTACCTGATTGGTAACTACTGTGTGTTTGTTTCTGAGGCAGTTGCTGTGCTAAATGGGGAGAGACCATTCACAGGTAATGAAGAAACGGAAACCTGGATTTTCTCAACCTAGTTTTAGTATCCAGTCAGAGTACCCAAGTTGGAAGCAAACTTTGCTACTTAGTCATTGTAGAGAAGTGGCTTTACTAAATAGTGTCTTGGATCCAAGTGAGCTATATTTTGGATTGTTCACTGCACCAGAGACCTGGGAGGACACCTGCCTTTGAATGAGAGCTATGGAAGTCACTTGATTTGTCCTGTAGCAAAAGCTGTTGTGCAGCAGGGAATCACGGCTGTGTTTGTGTGTATACGCTGTGCACTTATGTTATGAGTTCCTGTGTGGTCAGGGACCCCACAGCTCCAAGATGAGACAGTGGTTGGTGGTAAAGCAATGGATCAACCCGAAACAAGGGGACAGACTTCACTTCTTGCCACCTTTCACCCAAAGCATTTAACTATTCAATGTAGCTTTTCAGGTGTTGCCTACTATGCCTAAAGCAATTTTTAAGCATCAGACCAATTTGTACATTTTGATATAGTGATAAAAACCCTGGATGGAGGATCTGGTACTTCTCACTGCAAAATTGATCACATTATACATAGGCGATAGACAACAGAATCATATCTTGCAGATACAGAAATGGTTGAGAAGGGCAGGGTTTTGTTATTCTACACTGTTGCACTTTTATACTAAGACAGGAGATGTTTGGATATTTAAAAATAACAATAACTATGGATTGCGCATTTGCTGTAGTGATCATGTAGGAGCTGGATGGCATAACTGCACTCTTTGTGCTCTCATGTAATCCAGATGGAGATGGTCTTGCAAGGCTCTTTCAACTCCAGCTGCCATCACCATCCAGGCAGGAAACAGACACTTCAAAAGTTTTGATCCCCCATGGGAACATTAGCTTTTGCAAAAATGTCAATAAATCAGCTTTTATCAAACACTTTCTTGATGCAACAGTTGGGTGATGGAAGGTAAAGTGAGACTCATTCATATCTGAACCTATAAAAACAATTTCAATAATACCAAATAATCTAATCAAGGAGCCAGACTTGCCATACAGTATTTAGGAAAATTTATCATGAGTTTGTGAGTCGCAGCACTTTGCTGTTGCAAATTGTCCTCTATCAGCTCAGAGTTCTGCCTGCAATATTGTTTCTTCTTCTAGGAAATGCTTTTTTGCCTCAATCTCCGAAGTAGGAACATTTTCCTCATGATCTGTATACCAGTTGGGCAAGAGGGAATAACAGCAAGGACAAAAGTGATGTCCTTGAATCTTTCATACAAATAATTTTGATTCAATCTGTTTACAGAGGTTGGATACCAGTACATTATTCAAATCCCATTAGACTGTAACATCAAGGGTGAGATGCTATTTAGATAGATCCTGCAAACACAAATCTCCATTTTATTTTCTTAAAGCAGTTAACCTAACACATTTCACCTTACAGGGCAGAATAGGACTCTAAAGAAGCAGGAAGGAAATGCAATTTAAAGCAAATCTCAGTTTCTTGATTAATGTTGCAAACAACATTGCTGTTTGCATAGTTACAAGTATATTGCATAGTTACAGCTGTCAGGACTCATCTGAATTTCCAGGTTAAAATCACAACATTAAAACAAAAGGAAATTATTTTCACCATGCATTATGAAGGAGAAAAGGGCAATGAAAAGATTTAATTTGAGGGCTCCTTGTTGACTGGAATATTGACTCACTGTGATCATTACTATGGAATTAATCTAACAGAATTTATACACATAAAATGCAGACTTCTGTGTAATTACCCTGGGGTCCCCCTGTGGCCATTGGAAATTCAGCCAGAGAATTTTCAAGACATGAAGATGCATTTCAACTCATCCTAAAGACATTCGCAATCATGACTTTAAAATGTTTGTTTCTCTCCACGATCTGAAGGTAACACCTTGGCAGCCTTATTCACCTGTAGGCTGCAGAAGTGTAATGTTCATTTAGGTAGAGCCTACACTACTCATTTGTAAAAGAGAATTCAAAGAAGTACTTGGACATCTTGGCTAAATCTGTAAGTACTAAATTAGCTGCTTTGCTTGTTGTCCTGGTTCTGAAGAGAGGGGTCACAACACCCAAAGGTACTCCTGGGAATGAGAGCAGGAACAAATCCCTTTCTCAGGCACATCTTATAAAACCTTCATCTTATAAAACCTACCTTACTGTGTAGGACTACAGGGAAGGAAAACCTCTGAATTGTTAACTGGTGGGGGCTAGGAACCAGCCTGGTCTCCTGGAAATAGTTGCTTGCAAGAACTGATGAATTGTACCCATTTCTATGACAGACCTTGGTCAGCAAGTCTCCTTTGCTTAATTGTAAATTCCGCCAGAGTAAGTAACTAGATTACAATGTTAGAGCTACATATGGTCCTTACAACCAGTTACTCAGAACTTCTCTGCCTCTCCACAATCACTGCTGCTGCCAAAACAAATGTAGCTTGCTCTAAACTTGAAATCTATGACTTGAAATCCATGACTTGAAATCCATCTTGCTCCAACATCTAGGGTGACTTAAAAAAAGATGGTTCAGCCAATGACCAGCCTGTTAATTTGCTGAAGAGGTAACTGAATCTTGCCAAAACGCAAAAAGATGAGCAGGGCTTTTCCATCAACACTAATAAAAAAGTGAAAGTGATGAGACAAACTGTGTGTATGGGAAATTAAATCTCTGGGACCAAACAAGCTGGCTAGCTAGAAAGGGAGCCAAGAAACCAGGAGACACTGACACTGCAATCATAAAATATGCCTGGTTTTGGCTGCCAGGTTCTTAATAAATGCTCCCTTTGCTCTAGTGTTTTGCTCTTCACCTTCTGTTTATTCATTTTCTTACTCTGGAATAAAGCTTCCCACTTAATTTCTGCTTTTCAGCTCTGAATTCCATCTTTCTCAGAGTTATTTTGTGTTGTACTGTGTTATCTGAGATGTCAAAGTCTTCAATGAGCTGTTCCACAAATTCAGTAATGGCAACAACTTCCTCATCCAAATGTTTTCCCAGGAACCAGCACAAAGGCCCTTTGGTCCATGATGGAGTTCTTAGGTCTTTCTGCAGATAAATCACATCTCTTCTCACTGACAGACTGATTTATTGTGAGATACTGGCTCTAACCGAGTAAAAAATTCCAAATGTTGTTAGCTTCCATTAAAAACAGAGGGAAAACTACTATTAGTGAATAATCATAAGAACAGTTTTCAGTTTAGGGTTGCTGGTCCAATATTTGGTTTCCCTCCTTGAAGACCAACTTCAGGAAGATCAAAAAGAGTCCTACAAGCTTAGTTCCACAAAGTCTGGTTTAAGATTGGCAAGCAGAGATCTGAGAAACTCTTCCAAAGCAGACTGGTGTAGCAGACTTTCAGCCAACATGATTTCTGGGAAATCCTGTGCTACATGACATGCACATGTGTAATCATGGACCAAAACCTTCCAGGATGACAGCACATTGATCAGACCTCATCTTCTGTGCACCAAACTAGCACAGCAAGGACTCTGTCGTAAGATACTATTTCTAAACTAAACACACACAAATATGTTGAAGACTGGTTGATGCTGAATACTCATCGTTATAATTATTTTTAATTATAGAGCTTGTTACAGTGAAATGTTTATGGGGCTCCCAGCAGTCACTGACTGTCAAAGGGAACAAGAGAGCTTACTCCCTTCATGCCACTGGAAAAACCGGCACAATATAAACCCATCAAGTGGAAACAGAGAATTAAGCATCAATGGTTTGCCAGGGCTTTGGTGACAGCATTCTCCTCCCCGCTCTTCATTGCTGTGCTAACAGCTGATAGATGTCCAAGAAAAGGCAAAAGAAAAGAATCCCTCCAACAGAAGACAAAAATTAATAACTTCAGAAGAAGCATAATTCCTCAGCCATGAAGGGCAATTAAACTTATTTTACTAGTGAAAAAAGGAGCTTAATAAAGTTGTGAGTGTTTTAAAAGTCATAAAAGCAATTTTTACATTCCCCCTTCACGGATGAGCTCTCACAAGTCACAAGTTTGTGAGCTCATTATCAGCTGCCATTCAGGGAAGGACAGGCTGTTAAAGTGCTTTGTCAACTCTCAGGTTTCCAAGCTTTTCACAATTAATTCAAGAGTGTCTTCTTCTTTTTTTTTTTTTAATTTCCATCCAAGAAATTCAAACCCAATAACAATTACGATTAAAACAAGACAAGTAATGCATTCATATGTCTATCTCCTCTTTTTATGCCAGCTCTGTAAAATGATCAGCCAAATAATGAGTAAATTTTCTGGGTTTCGTTTTTTCCGCAAGTAGCTGTTGGAAAACAGATAGGAAAGTATGCTACTTATGCTCTGAACACAAGATGGAAGAAGCAAAACTCAAGGCAATGAAATGAAGCAAATCCTGAAACACAGGAGAGATAAGCAAATAAGTAGGTTAAAGATTAGCATTTCAAAGACTGGAAGGTTTAACCCTAGTTTATCCATGAGCATAATTGCCACTGTCTGAGCAAATCCAAATCACTTTGAATGTTTGAATCATGTCTGGGGTTTTCTTCATTATTTGAACTTCTTTCCCCTAGTCTGGATAACTTGACTTGCCACAGATTTACTTATTTTAGTGGCTTTGGTCTAAAATTGATTTGGATTTACAGATAGAAATAGCCTTCTTTGGAGCATTTATACATTTGAACATAAAATGGGGAAGAAGAGTGAACCGTGAGGAGAATTCTTGAGTTGTTTCTGGCTCTAGGAGCCCACATACAGTAGAAATGAACCTTATTTGTGACCTGTTGACCACATTCATGATTCCAGCATCTACAAATGCTTCAGGAAGTGAATGCAATTCCTACGATAACAGTGAGAAAAAGCTGTATGGCAATTTCCTATCTTTTAACTGCATCTATCTCCTCATACTTAGCAATACAAAATAAACAGTGAGCTCAGATGCAGTCACTTCTCCCCTTTCTGCGGTGAACCACACAGAAGGCATCAGCTCAGATTAAATTTCAGACACCAAAATTAATAGCACAAAATGGACACATCCCAGGTGATACTTCCAGAGGGTCAGTTGCAAGGAGACTGCTAAAAACTCAGCTTTGGTTCAGGCGCCTCCGCAAGTGGTCACCTCTTAAAAGCCAGATGCTTTGTTTCTGTGCATGAAATGCAGAAAATGTTGAAGCTTTCAGATATTACTCATCAAGACAAACATGGCAGGAAAATCACACTGCCTACAAAGTATCCTCTTGACCTTTTGTTCAGTCCCACACTCCTGCACTTTTAATACATTATTTCAAATACACTGTAATGAGAGGTCAATTAGGTTTCTGCAATGGTAGTGGGGTAGTTATCTACAGTTGCTTCTAAAGGCTGATTTAGCAATGATTTTGCTGGACCATGAACCTCATGAACCTGAATATCCTCATCCAGAGACTGTGCGCTGCACAATCTCACATCCATGCACATACATATTTTAGGAAGCAACTCCCTTTTGGCCCCTCAGGTGCACGATTATGAGCATCACATTTGTTTTCTGGGACAATTATACTGTGTGCTTGTGTCTTTCTTATTAAGCCAGAGGCCATGTCAACAAACCAACTGGAGGTATTTCCAGCATTAATCTTTGGCTTTAAACCGTAGCTCAGGAAATAATTTTTGAAACAAGGTGAGTTAAAAAAGTTAAAAGAAGCTATCAGTTATGTATTTTTACAACCGCTGCTGCAAGAATAAAATCACATCTAAGCCTACTCACACCAATGTCCTCTGCAAGTACCATGATCTAAAGAGGAATCACATCTCAGTATTCAGCTGTCTACATGGTTGCTCCAAAGCAATACATGGACCAGCAGCACTTACAGCATCAAAGTCAAAATGGTTACACTAGCATCAACTTCATGTTAGCAGAACAAACTTCTGAAAAGAATACATGTTTTTCCCACTTGCAATGGTCACATTTTTAACAAATGTCCCCTTCAGACACAAATTCAATAAGCCTTTGGTATTCTGTGTGGTTCCCAAATACAATATCATTATGTGATACACACCATTTTACTGTTTTCTAATATAACAACTCTCCAGTGTGAAATACTATTAACGATCTTCATAAAATACCGATCATTTTAGTATAGTTGTAAATCAAAATCTATTTTCTACCTGGGCTGCCATGAGGATATGATTAACTTTTACAAAATAGGCAGGATTTGGGAACCCATTTGATTGGTCAATATTAGCTCTAAGACACAGGTATAAATCTTTATGACTAAACAAGTCGAAATTCATTAGCCCCGTGCCCCTCCTTCATATCACATTGCTGTAAAATGGCAAGAAAAAAAATGCCAGTGATAAAAATTATTTGCAGTCATTCCCTGATTTATTTTTTCCCAGAAGAATACAAATATACTGTGGGTTTTAGGTCCATACTTGCTGCATGATGATCTTTGAAGGTGCTTTACAGCCAAGGGCTGGATATTATTAGACAGTCCTGTGAAGGCTGCGCAGCTTGGAGGGACTTGCAAGAGCCAGTATTCTGCAATAGGTGTTTGCCCCTCTTGGCCAAAGCCTGAAGCCATCACTGCTCCTTTCCTGTGTCCAAGGCCAAGGCTGAGCAGCGTGAAGCCACCTGGTGCTACTTGGAGAGCCAAAATGAGGAGGAAAACATGTAATGGACTAAATAGAAATCCCTGATGTTACTGAGTGTCAGTCATTGCCCCTTCCATGGCCTGGGGCAACCTCCAGAGCAGCTTCTTTTCACATTAGATGCACTTAATTTTGCACTTCTCTTGTGCTTCTAACCTTCCTACCGAGTGCATAGACACCAAAGTCCATGGGATTCAGGGGATTTCAGATCTACAGTGTTCTTGTGCAAGTGCTCCTGCTCAGAGACATTATCAACACCAGCATAGTTATGCGGGAAGGAAAAGAGGGTTTGCTTCTTGCTTGCTTTTTGATTTTCTACCTCACTGCCCAGGCAGATGTGGATGCTGAGCTGCCTGGTACACTGTGATAAAGAAGTCCTGTGGACACCATAGCCCATCACCTAGATGGTGAGGCACCAGCCTGTGCCAGCCACTCCATTTTTCAGCACTGTTTATGAAGCTGAGAAGTATTTCACTTCTATCCCTCCCTTTTAGTAGGCATAGGGAATATTTCAATGCCTCAATAGGGCATTTTCTTTCCTGCATAAGAAAAATATCAAGAAACAAGAAGACTTGATACCAACTGTGGGCACCTCCAGAGGTTTAACCCTGCTGATGAACTGCTTTGCAGCTAGGAAACTATCCACCAGCTATCAAACTAGTGAAAAGACCATGGATGGGGCAGCACTACAGGAACATGTCCCTAAGAAGCTAATGCCCACACCTGCAGTGGTGGACAGGCTCTGACCACTGCTTCAGAGCGCCAGGTACCTCAGCACCCCCATGGAGCTCATCTGCAAGAGATTGTGACAAGGGTATGCAGAGAGGCTGTGTGACAGCCAGGACTTCTGTCACTCCTGTGTGCCACCTGCCTGGCAGTAAAACTCTAATTGTCTTCAGACAGTTAATGATGTGTTTATGCACCGGAGTTTCTAACACTCTATAAGTGATTCTTATCATCTCTTAAAGCGCCTTGCTTCAGTCATTTTAAACTGCTGTTCCCATTAGATCTATAAATGAATATTATTCATCAGTGAACAATGTTAGTGAAGGAATCCGAATGGAATCTGTGGCTTTCTAATTAGGAATTAGGGGCCTTTATTATGGAAACTCTTATGCAACTATAGTTCCAGTGAGTGTTACCTTTGACTGCGCATATTAAAAAGAATATTTATCCCTTGTAAATGCTAAAATGTTGAATTAAAAAAGGAGTCCAAGAAACCAACAGAAAATATGCAGTAAAATAATTGGATTTTGTTTCCTTAAAGCAGTCAGGACATGGCTAGTGCAGGGCTTGGATTAGGATAATAGTCAGCCTCTATTAGATGGGAAATAGCTTCCCTTGCTCAAAGGAAACCTAAAGAGATTTCTCCACTTTAAACAATGAATTGAAAAGAAAGTTTAATCAAAGCTGGAAGAAGCATGCATACAAAACTTATTAAGCAAAGAGGACTCATTTCTCATCTGAGTGATCAGGGATTTATCTTGTGTGTGAAGTAAATATCCTCTGCAGCAGATTTTAGCAACTTCCTGACCTGGTGGCCAAAAGCATGGTCAAGCAGGCAAAAACTTGCTCATCACTTCCCAGATTCTCACTGCTTCTTGTTTAGGTAAGAAATAAGCCATCTGCAGTTTTAACAGGAGGTGTTGCTGACCTCCTTGCACAGATTTTTTGACTTCAGTGGGTACTTCCTTGCCTCAGACTGTTCATTCCAAGGGAGGATGCACTGTTCTGTGTCTGGAGCAGCATCAAGCATGCACAGGACTTTGATACCTCCAGGATTTTTCAGATTGATTTAGTCTGGTTCGATTTGATTGCTGTTAAAAGAAAACAAACAGGTAAATAGCTGTGCTGAAATGAAAGCTCTTTCCCTTACTGACTGTTATTTCAGGAACAGGAGAGCCTCTTCTTTCTGAGCAGCACAGGGTGGGCCACATTTAGTTTTACAGATACAAGGAGCAGCTGCCGTAACTGGGACTGGTAGAATGACACTAGTAAGAATTGCTTTATCTCCAGTACTATTTCCGAATGACATCACTTCTCCATTAACACTGATGGCTGTGTGCATGCTGGGCAGACCTTTAAATGTTCTTGTTTGACTTGTGCCCTCCACATGCAAGGTTGATTCACAGTCTTTAGTGCCTTCCCATGGCCATCTGTTCTCCTGGCCAGCTGCCCGGGGACAACCTGTTTCTGTTCTTGCTCTTGGACATATGGTATCAATGTTGAGCTAGGGCAGCCTCCGAAGCAGGGCAAGAGGAAGTGAGGGCAGGGAATTGTGAAATTCAGGGAGATTCTCCTCTGCATTTCCAACCTCTCTCAGCCTCTGCTCTATCAGAGAACAGGGGAAAGCCAGGCTGAAAAAATATTGACATGAAGCCTGAGGGCCCCTGGAGTCTCTGATTGCTCATATTGCTCCCAGATGATCCAAAGCCAGGCAGGGGGTACCCAAAGTAGGTGAACCCTTTGGAGTAGTTTATCCTGAGCTCCCCCGGTAATTATTAATTATCAGCCATCTGGCTTGCTTCAGACTGTGTTCAAATGAACACACCCAGCTCCAGAGGGAGCTAGGGAGGGCTAGTTCCCATTACACAACCTGCCTTCAGACATGTACCCAGGGTGGGCAGAGCTTTGGCTTCCTATAGGCTTCACCCGGTAACAGCTCCCACAGCATGCTGCGGGCAACGACATTCTGGGGGGGAAGGTGAGCGCAGCTCACCGGTACCCACCCACCCTTTGAGGCTGGATTTGCATTTTGCACAGACAGATGCATGTCATTTTAAGGTCTGGATACCACAGCATCAAAAACACAACTGCAGTTCTCATAGGTACAACTTGTGTCAACCTACTCTCCCTTTAACAACAATTGCTAGAAAACATCTTTCTGAGAGTTTCATTTGCATACAGGCTATCAGCAGCAGGTTGCCCTTACCATAAAATACACACACAGCAATGAGCTCCAGGCTTTCATGCTTAGGGATGATTAGAGAAATAGAGTTCTTCGGAGGGAGAAGATATCCCCAGGGGCATAGGAGGCAGCAGATCCAAACCTATGAGGAGTTAAATCAGTACTTGTTCCAGAAGATAGTAAATTTATCATGATCACACAGGTATAATTAAAAAACTATTGTGTATTCTGTTCCTTCAGTAGTGCTTTCTTCCAATGGTTTAGAAGGATTTATTTACAAAGGCTTGTGATATTAATTTTATTTCAACATTTTATTACAGACAACAAAAGCTGAGAAAATACTTTGAAGTATTGCTCCCTATTATTATGTTCTTAAGCTACCCTTGACTAGAGAGGAAAGTACTAGCTATTTTATCAAAAAGTGAAATTAAATTCTTGCTTCACGATTCAGTACATATTTGGAAGATTCCTACACCCAAACCATGCTTTATAGCTGCAAAGTTGGAAAAAGTGGCCTGAAATGAAGTGCCTATAGAGTAGATTTAGGAGTGAATGAATAGGTTGAACAGGTGCAAACTGTTAAAGCCAGATGATATTAACTCAAGTGTTCAAATAGTACTCAAATATGAAATCGAGGAATCATTAAGTACTGTTTAACTGAGCCTTCTTGTCTGAGCAATGCAGGGCCATAAATACCATATCGGTGGCAAACATATTACTACTCTTTAAAAAAGCTTTAGGAGTAGCATAAGGATCCAGAGATTAGTGATTCTGTCTTTGCACTAGAAAAAATGGTGTAAGATACAATGAAAAAAAGGATTAGAAAACACTGATATGAAAAACTGATACATTTTGAAAAATTAATGGAATTTTTATAAAAAAAGAAATTATGTCTTACAAACCTCTTAGGATTATTTGCAATGAGCCAATGGGCATGAAGATAAATAGGGTTTTGTAAATGCAAAGAGGGAAGGTGGAGTTTCAAAAAACTTAAATGTCTCTTCAAAGACTGTTAAAGAAACTAAGTCCTCATGGGATAAGAAGGAAAGTCCTACTCCAGATTAATTACTGAAAGCAATCAACTATTGCTTAATTAATTAAGCAATAGGGTAAGAATGAACAGCTTGCTTTCACACTAGAGAGCAAGAAAAAGTTAGATCCTACTTAAGGATCTCTTCTAAGGTCTGTGGTGTTTGTGTGTTCGAAAATTACCCAAGAAGGGGAAGATACTTAACCAAATCAGTGCCTGACTGATGAGCTGTGGAAGAACCTTGTGACATTTTGCAACTTCAAGGTAAAAAGACATATTTCATTCATTTCATAATGATACAGACCCTTTTTCCAGCTCTCACCAGCAGGTATGTTATATGCAAACCCTAGATATGCCATATCCTTTCTATCACTGGTACAAGGGAGGTCTCATGGCTGTGGTGGCTTTATTGAAGAAGTCCTACATAGCACATGGTTGCCTTCTGACACCACAAGAGATATTTCTTTGGAAAACCCTGTCCTTCAACAACAGACCTCTGGCCAGTATATAATGTGTATGCACACGGCACAATGTGGTTTCCTTACATGCCCCATGACAGAGAGATGACAGAGGCAGTGGGAAGCAGAAGGAAAACAGTTGGGCTAGAGTGAAATGCCCACATACCCAAACGCAGCCATAGGAGCATGAGCTTTGTCCAGTGCAAGAACCCAGAACAGACAATGCAAGCACCCTTCAAAGGTAATTTGCTAAACTTTATCTTGCTATGTTTGCTTAGCTCCACATATAAATACAAAATAACAGAGACAGACAACACATCACTAGTAAAATAAGTCAACTAGATGGAAAAGGTAAAGCAATGTCACTGCAGTGAAAACCCAATAAAACAAGATAGCAGTGATATGAATCTATTGGAAAGAATATTTATTAAAGTCAATACTGTAAATCCATGTAAATCTACCCCAGCTCTTGGAAAAATGGAAACCTGCCCTTTCAGTGGCTCACTGTCTTGGAGCTGCACATAAATCCAGGCAAAAAATGATGCTGGATTTTTCTTGGCCTGTTTTTATGCCTTTTCTCTTAACAAAACAGAAGAGTCTTTCCCATGCTTAATCTGCAGGCAGTCAACATTCAGGTTATGAGCTGAAAATTGGACCATTTGGAAGCATACACCACATACAGCCCAAACAGAGGAACTTTCGTCCCACATGAGAGGAAGGGACAGTACAGTCCAGACATCTTCAGTACAGTTCTTCACCACCTGGTGTTCAATCAATTTTCCTTCTGAACTAGTTCCTTTTACCCTATTTCCTGTTCTTTCGCTTATGTAGGATGAAACAGTCCCATCCAATATTTATGGTAGCCCTTATTTCATATTGATTATTTTTAGCTCTCAGTATTCAGCAGCAGCAGAATTCTCTATTGAAGTTCAATGTGAAATCTAACCAGAGCAGCACTCTTGTAATAATTATTTTATGAATTAATTACAGGTAAGTGGCTGTGCACAAGGGCAATTGTAATTATTTGTATCATAGAGTGAACTGCTGCAAACTGTCATGCACTTGGGTTTATATACTTTTCTCCTGTGTTTTGAGAATAAGCCCATTGAAGCTAACAGAACTCCTTGCACCAGAATTTGGCTCAAAGACTATGTTGATTGAATGCAATATTTCTTAGACTTGTGGGGTTTTCCCCTGAAGATCCTATTATCAGCTTTCTTTTCTTTTCTATGTTCTAATACAGATGCTATGTGATGCAAGTTTCAAGGTCAGGCAATATCAGCATAGGCCCTTATTCCAACATGCCTTTTTTGAGAAAAAAAATCACAGAAATGTATCAGAAAGGAGTGTGGATGCATTGTTCTAATATTGCTTGCTTGTTTTGGGGTTCTGTCTGAGCTCTGATGTGGTATCTCATGTCAGCAGCTCCACTGCATAGAATCATAGAATACTTAGGGTTGGAAAGGACCTTAAGATCATCTAGTTCCAACACCCCTGCCATGGGCAGGGACACCTCCCACTAAACCATATCTTCTGAATCTTTCTAAGGAGGGTATTAAGATCAGAGTCAATCATGAAGACAATAAATTCAGGGCTTACACACATCTCTCCTCATGCATGCTGAATTTCAGTTTTATGTCTCAGAAAACCTTATGGTTCACAAAAGTCAAGAGCAGAACTAGGTGTCATTCGTGAGTCTCAGGAGGGAGAGGTTTTTTCCCCATATATTGGTAGGGCCAATGCTTGAGCCTGACAAGGATTTCTTCTACAAGAGCTTCTTCATCAGCAGCTGACCCAAAGATGTCTCCAGCCCTACTTGCTCTGCCTGTGGTCTCACACCAAGCCTGGAAATGGTTTGCAACTATTTCTCATTGCCACCCTGGATCATCCCTCTTTGCTCCCTACATCTCTTGTCCTTTAGCCAGTGTTATCCTGGGCAGGGCTCCAGAGGCACAGGAGCATTTAGGCACTTAATTCCAGTGTGGAGGAGGGAGACAGGCACCACTACGTATCTGGGTTGAAGGAAACTATTCTTCCCCCAGGAGGCTTGGCTGTGAACATCTGTGGGAAAAACATCTAAGATTCAATACAAACTTCAGAAGAACCTGCAAAAGCAGTTCAGGGTTTAATAAGACACTCACAGGAATTCAGAAACTATCAATATCTTGTGCAACAAGTAGAGTGTGTGTAGGGGTGCTGAAAAATTTCTGATCAGATATTTCTGACCATCACAACACTTGAGATGGACAAGATCATAGCTTAGCCCTGATCTGAGGGCTTATGGGTACCTTTGCTATCCCTATCTCTCATGGGGATGTCTGCTCACATTCTGTGTAGGCCCCTGAGATCAGCTGCAGAAGGAAAACTAGTTTTTTAAATCAGAGAAAAAGGATTGAATGGGAAGAAGAAAAGATCAAAGACTAATCAACAGCTCTTAGGAACTGAACCTGAGCTCAAGCAAGAAATAAACTAGGAAAATAGAGATCTCAGGCTGCAGAATTCAGATCTGAAGAGCTGAAGTACTCTGCAAAATCTGCAGTGAGACCAAGAGGTCTTTTAGCATTTCTATAACAAAGGTGAGACAGAGTGTGAATAGAAAAATACTCTTCTATAAAACTGGTTACAAAACAGTCAAGAAGAGCTAAAGAAATACTGAGTGTTGTTTCAAATGTGCAATTTCTTTCAAATGTCAACATCAATGCAAATTCGGAGGAATAGAAGTCATTGCCCCAAAAAGTAACTTTGAGAATATTCTGGCTACAGTGCTTGAAGGAACTGCATTTTAATTGCTCTTCAGCCCTTATTCAAGAAGTTCTAAGTATTTGAAACACCAGTGGAAGTTAGGAGAGCTGTAGCTTCCAAACGCAAAAAAAAATAAAAAGGCTTCCAATTTTTCCATCTTCTGACCATCAGAAAACATTTTAATAAAGTTTCTGGACATCCACAAGTTCAGTAGTTAGGGAACATTTCTTTAAAGGGAAAAAACAGACTTTGATTCTCCCCAGATGCCCTGAGCAGAGCTAGATAATAGAACTTGGATTAGTAAAATGAATGGGAAAGAGTTAGAGCAAAGGTTGAAACCTCGCCTTTCTGCAGCATATCTAAAAGTTTCATCCACTTCTATGGAGGCAGAACATCTGCTTTGGGGACTATGAGTTTAATTTTATAAGAAGATTAACACAGCTGCTCTAAAGGAGGCTCATCAACCTTGCTTCACAGGCCTCTGAATTTAAACAAGTTGGATGTTTAGGTCTTCTGAAAATCAGGCAACGAGGCTGAAATTCCTTTGCAGTGTAGACATCCAAATCTGAGCAAGCTGATAGAGGCCACAGAGGATAGAGAACAGCTGAGCAGCTTGAGATAGGGATCGTGACTAGTGGTGATAAATCATGCCCTCAAAAGTGCCCGTGATCTTACCAGTGGCAATGAAGAGTGATTAGCTTGGTTCATAAGCTTGGTGAGATGAATCACAGTCCCAGTTAGCTAGAAAAGTGTACAACACATAAAAAAAACCTCCAAGACTTCACTGCTTCAAAAGTCAATGAATGTACAACTTTCCAGACTGCTGTAATTGCTGTAGACTCAGAACAAGTACTGAGCCCAGTAAGCAGCCAGTTCTGCTCTCACCTTCTAAAGTAACTGCTCTACAAGTACTGGTGAATGGTGGTCTTCTGAAGAAGTTGAGAGAAACTAAAGAGTCATAGTACTTGCCAGTGTCACCAGGGAATCTTACAACAGTTAGGGAATAAACTGGAGTTTCCTTTGCTCTTCTTAGTCTTCATTTCTGTCTTACGGCTGTTCATGAATTCATTCCTTCTATTGTCCAAAATGAGAATCAGGACACAGCCTCCAGAGGTGTATTTCAGACTGCTTGCATGATAAATCACCTCTTGTTGCAAAGGGTGAAAAACTGACAACCTGGTGCCTTTAATAAAAAAAAAAAAAATAATTGCCTCTATTTGTTTTGAACTATTTATTTAAATACTGGAAATAAGCATCATGGTTTAATCCTAGCCAGCAACTAAGCACCATCCAGCTGCTTGCTCACTCCCCTGCTGCAGCTGGATGGGGGAAAGAATCATAAAAGCAAGGAAATACATGGGATGAGATACAGAGAATTTAATGGGTAAAACTAAAACTGCTCTCACAAGCAATGCAGAACAAGGAATTCATTTGCCACTTCCTATGGGCAGGCAGGTGTTCTGCCATCCCCAGGAGAGCAGGGCTCCATCATACCTAATGGTTACTTGGGAAGACAAACATCACCACTCCCAACATCCCTCCTTCTTCATCAGCCTTACATGCTAACCATGACATCATATAGTATGGAATATCTCTTTGGTCAATTGGGGTCAGCTGGACCAGCTGTGTTCCCCTCCCAACTCTTAGTGCCCCTGTGGCCTCCTGATTGGTGGGGTGGGATGAGAAAAGGCTTTGGCTCTGTGTAAGCACTGCTCAGTGCTAACAAAAACTTCTCTGTCAACACTGTTTTCAGCACAAATCCAAAACAGAGCCCATACTAGCTACTATGAAGAAAATTAACTCTATTCCAGACAAAACCAGCATAATAAGAAAGATTTATTTACATGGAAGAATCAATTTTCATCTTCAAAGATGTTAAAGTAGGTAATAAGATTGATAAGTTTACCTTCATCTCCACATAAAGATACTCTGTATGTCGAAAAATCCTATCCCTCTATTAGAAAAAGATAAGAAAGGCTAAAATTCGTTCTTGACCCATTTTCTGTAAACATCTGCAGACACAAAAGAAAGGAGCACAGGATATAACTGGTGACAGAGCTGATCTTTTTCATTTTAGATATTTTATGAAAAGGGCACAAAAAGTTTTAACTATTGAGGGATTTAAGCCTTCTACATGTCTCTGAGTTACTGTAAGTATTCACAGCAATGAGATATCTCTGCTGTCAATTTACATTTCCTAACTTTTGACCGCTTGACTTTGCAGGCTCTGTAAAGATTTTCTAATGAAAGTTTTGTTTAAAATGAAGGTTCCACCATCTTCTAAAAACCTAAACAGAACCTCTCCACCACACAGGATAAATCTCAGTACATGGTGTTGTATAGGTTAGTTCATCTGCCAAAAACAGCAGAGTGAAAGTGTTAGCTTTGGTCATTTGGTCGTTTGGCTCAATAAAGGAGAGCAGCAGTAGGTCACTGTGTCCAGTGAAAAATAGGGCATGCAGCTGGCCAGAGGGTTTCACACTTTTTCATTGGTGGCAGGAGAGTCTGATGAAGGCCTGAACCTCTTATCCATGTGTGATGATCAGAGCTTTTTCTGCTCACCTTGGAGCACCAGATGTGCCTCCCTTCCCTTCTCTCCTACTTGGTCTCAGTTTTACTCCCCTTTCCTTGACTCCTTTTCCACCTCCTAGTGCTCATCTCTTTGTCCAAACATTTTTCCTAACTTTCTTC
The DNA here is from genome assembly GCA_024733675.1 of Psilopsiagon aymara. NCBI lineage: Eukaryota > Metazoa > Chordata > Aves > Psittaciformes > Psittacidae > Psilopsiagon > Psilopsiagon aymara. Next base: position 8,533 of record JANRGW010041158.1, on the reverse strand, counting down.
GCTTATCTCTGCCTCATTTTATCACCTCTTTCAACAAACTCTCTATCTAGCCCAGCAACTCCCCTCCTCACATTTGTTCTACAGGTGTACTGGGAGCAAAGAAGGAAGGGAAAACCAAGGAATACAGAAGAGAGGCAGAAAAGCATTTGTTTCCATGGCCTCCTTTTGACACTAGGGAGCTGGAACGTGTTGCAAGAACATCTGGGTCTGCCCTGGAGCTGAGAACTAATTCAGCCATTGTCTCCATGCAAGTGCAGTTCAGAAGGAGTAAGAGTTCAAAGGCTGGAGAACTCTCAGTGAAAACTGTGGCTTGGAAGATGTTTGCTGTCAAGCAAAAAGAAAGCAAACAAAAAAAAAGGTGATTTCCAAAAACTCCAGCTCAACAGATTTTCTTGGGATTGGCACAGTTACCTTTGGTATAAAGGTAACTCTCCTGCCATAGCTTCAGATCAGGAAAGGGGTACTAAAGCTGCTAAGAAAAGTCTCAAGCGTTAGAAGGATGGTTTGAAATTCTTTACTGTGAGGGTGGTAAAATCCTGGCACGGGTTGCCCAGAGATGTGATGGATGTGCCATCCCTGGAGACATTCAAGGCAAGGCTCGATGTGGTACTGGGCAACCTGATCTAGTTGAATATGACCCTGATCATTGTAGGAGGGTGGACTGAGTGAGCTTTGAAAGTCCCATCCATAATTCTATGATTCTTAGTATTGCCTGGCATGAGCAGTGCAGCATGTTTTCATCTGTCCTCCCTTCAAAACAGCCGTGGTGCCTCTGCTGAGAGTTTCTGTGTATAATCAGCCTGAGGCAGACACGTGCTTGTTTTATTCAGGATGCATACTGGATGTTTGACAAAATTATAAACTGAAAGAAGGTCATTAAACAGGGAGCTTAGTAACCATGCCACGACCACAATGTGTGTATTTGCTTTTAGTATGTGTGTGCCTGTTCACAAGGCAAGAAGCATAAAGAAGGTTGTTTTCCATCAAGTAAGAAGTTGTAATACCTTGACAGAGCCCCTGAATCAAAAGTCATGGAAAAGTCAAAGCACACAAATCTCGCCTTGCTCTACAGGTGTCAAAGTTGGCTCAATAAGAGTTGCTTCAAGGATTAATTCAGGCAAGCATTCTGCTCCAGACAAGATACACAAGCCCTAGCTGATGGGATTCAGAAAATAGGGAATGAAAAGCAGTGGAAACAGTCTCATCTTGCAAACATTTGTTCAGAAAAGCAGTTCCACTGAGCAGCCATGCTAATAAAAGAGAGACAGCAATAGCACCCATCACCAGGATTTTCAGAGTCTGCTTAGGCTGCACAAAATCCTGATCCTGAGCAAAATCTCCAAAGCTTCATGTCACCTGATGACAATGCTCTATCTCCTGTGAATAGAACCGGTTTAAAGGAGGGATCTACTTCTAAAGGGCACAAAACACATGATGCAGGCTCTACTTCAGAAAACCCATGTGATTTCATGTGAAGGGAGTTTTGCTTCACTACCTTGTTAGAACATGTTGAGTTTTACTGTCAGTGTAAAGGCTTCGGTAACGAAACTGATCATTACACTGCGTAGGATATTCATAAAGCTTTTAACCCAATTCCTTGGTTTCCAATTAAAATAACATCTAAGAGGCAGAGTTATAGAGCCATGAGATATTAGTGTAGTGTTTAAAATTAGGCTAAATCTAGAAACCACCTCTTAAAAAAAATAAATTTAATGACCATGAGAGTCTCTGCAGAAGCCAGCTGTGGGATGTGAGCTTTGTTATTTTTTATATTAACACTGGGTATAATGACACTGAAATCAAGGTTTTCTGGTTTGTAAATTATGCTAAAGACTAACAAATGATAATGGGCTTTGAAATTGGACTCTGAAGTAATATCAAATAGTGAATGTGATTAAATATAGATAAACAGAGAACAATCAGCCATGGAACAAGAAACCAAAAAAGCAGTTGTGAAAATGGAAATTTACTGCTGCAAACTGCCAAGAAGAGAGATTTGTCAAAGAAAAGGGAAATGGATCAGAAGATGTCCTGAGCTCAGGCAGCAGCTTCACTAATGAATGCAAACAGGACTTTGCCTGGGCTGCTGGGGAATATATAATTTGTAAATCAAAAGGAGAGGTAGTACAGTGTTTCTGTGCAATGTATTAGTTAAAGGCCATTTATAGTATGTTGTTATGCTTTTGAAAGAATCTAATTTCTCATAATGGTGAGAAATAGAGGTGAAGACTTAATATTACACATCTCAAAGATTTGAAAGATGAAGAAACTGAATAAAAATTAGACTTTTTCTTCAGTGCCTGATGAAAAAGATCATATATGTAAGCATTCTCACATTGAATCAGTATCATCACTCCTAATTAAAAATACAGGTAGGTGTGTGAGAGAAGTCCCATAGCCACCTCCAACAACTTTTATCTAAATGCCCTCCATCCCATGCCCTGCCCCTGCCACACAAGGGCAACATTGTTCACAGGCACAGATGACAGTGACATATTCAGAAGGCAAGTGCTGGGAAAGGTTCCTCTCTAGGAGGTGTCTGTCCTTTGTGCAGTCATACAGATGCCAGAAATGTCCTGAAGGCACAATGACTACTGTTAAACACTATTTCCAAAGAGATGTGCTCTGTTCTAGAGTTTTCAATGCCAATAAGGGAAACATAGCCAGGGAAAGCAAGATGTTTATAATGACTTAGATGGGTGGTAGGAGTAGAAACCGCATCCCCACACACCAGTTTTGTGGGTTTAGAAACACACCACTGTATTTCTGAGGTGTAGAACATATGTGAGTGAAGATTAATTTTGTTCAATGCTATCCCATGGGCTCTTTCAGCAACCGTGCTTCTTTTCATTTCTGACCCTCAATTTCCAGATCTGCCATATGCCCCTTTCTTTCATTGGTGCTGCTGTAAAGCTGAGCTTTCTAATGCATTTAGTATGTCCATCCTGTATAGCACAAGCTGTTCAGCATGAATGTATTGCTCTTTGCTTGTCTCTCCTGTATTCCCACGACACTAGTGTGGACAGGTTTTGAACATGTCACAGTTAGAGAAGAGGGAAATGAGAAACTAATCAAACTAAAATCCCAGGTTATGAGCTTTTTTGCTACTGAAACCTCTTTTTGTTTTATGTTTGATGACAAAGTTCATTTATTACCCTGTTTTTAAGTGAGTTGCCTATTCTATCTTCAGGATCCTAATTGCTTTTCAGGCGGTGTATATCATTAATACTGTATATCTTCATTTTCTAGCCTAGGTAATAATCGAGCATTCAGTCATTGTTATACTCACCATTCTGCCAACATTTATTAAAATCAAGCAATTAACTATTGTCTTAAATGGAGTTTACAGGTAAGGCTCATTAGTTTTAGACCCATTACAATTAAGTAGGATGATAAATGTCAAATTATTTTATTGCAGCTTTGTACAGAAACTTGGTTTCATTATGAAGTGTCAATGTTACTTTGTCCTGCACTTTTGCAGTTCGTCTGTCCCATTTTATGAAAACACAAATTATTACATGGACACTCTTATAACTGGGAAATCTCAGTCCACTCACGGGCCCTGCATTTGACACTGGGTTATCCAAACCCACAGTCAGTACAAGGCAACACTGCCTGGTGAGGGGTGTGCTGCCTTCTGAAAGCAGCCCAACCTTTCAGTCACAAGAGACATTTCCTTCTTTGTCTTGGTCTGATTTTCCCCCTTGCTATGCATGAGTACATTTCTTTTAAAAAGCCTTTGCATTAGCATGAGGAGGCTGTTATTTCTCCATTCCCCTGCTGAGTCTCCCTACTACTGAAAGTGAGTTCTCTCCAGGTTACCTGGTTGTAATACACGATGTCCTACTAGGATGCCCATGAGCTTTTCAACCTACAACCCTTAAAGCATATTGAGAGAGATTGTTTTGCCAAACATTTATTCTGAATAATCTCACTCTTCTGGACAAGACCTCCAAATCCAGATATCTAAAGCTAAGATGTGTCACACAGAGTGACTGAGCAGAAGCTGCACTTCATAGCTCAGCTGTGAACTTTTCAGATAAAGTCCTTTTCTAATTAAGGTCCTTAATGCAGATGAACCTTACGATGCAGCTACATGTTCAAGAACAAGGTCAGAGAGATGAGGACTCCTGATGAGGTCCTGAAAGAGTACTCATGGGCATAATATTAAGGCACATGATTAAGTACCTTGTTGAATGAAGTCCTTAAGTCCTAAATATACCCAGCCAGGTTCTGCAGAGGCCCCATACCAGGTCAACTCAGACCTGAAGATGATCTAGCTGTTTCACTCCTCAAAAATTTCTCCTTAACACAAGACTTCCAGGGTAATATTTAACCATATTACCCAGTTTGGCTTCTTCTTTCTCTACCGGCACGAGGGGAAGGAATATTATTAATAGTTAAGGTAGGAAAGTCACAGGAAATAATAAACAATTATCATAGTCACAAAATACCACCTTAGCTCATAACTCCACATAGTACAAATTTTCCATACCTCTAGCTAGCAGATTAACAGAGCACTCTGGTTCTCTGCAGGTGTCTGCAGCTCTCAGAGATGGGGTATTTGTGTCCAGATACCCAAGTATACTTGCCTTTGCAGGACATGTCTTCTGCTGCAGCTTTCATGTCACTCAAGGTGCATCACCGCTTTGCTTATATTCATTTTACAGATGGAGGAAAGACATCAGGACAGAGAAGGATCTTGATCTCCCTAGCTCCACACATCACCAGCATCCTCCCCTACCTCCAACAACGGTATAAAAAAAGCACAGTTAGTAAATGGCCCTTTGAAACCTGCGAGGCTTTCCTCTTGGCTCACAACAGCTTTTAGAATCCCCAGGGTTAGCTGCAAAATGCTGCTGCTGTAGTCCTTACTCCAATCTGCTCGCAGTTGTGAAACTGCACTAGCAAAATCAAGGGGAGTCTGGCTTCTACCTGCAGGGAGTTCGTAATCGGATACCTAAGGAATGCCTATGAAGATTGCTTTGAGTCATAAATGATGTTGCTCATCACAGAAATATCACTGGCAGAAGAAGAGGTCTCTATTCACTCAAGTTCTTGTCACTGGGTAGGGCCAGCTCATATCTACCTGCTTGAGGACATGTTCAGTTGAGTTTTGAATGTCTTCAAGGATGGCGATTTCATCATGTGTCTGGGCAGCCATTAAGCAAGGTGATCATAAATTACCACTAGACAGGCTTCTACGGGAGGGAAATCAGGAATGCAGACACATGATGCACCGGCCACCGCCTCAGCAGCAGAGTGACTCTTATTCTGCCCATCACCTAGCGTGTTGTCTGGGCTGCTCTATGAATGAAGAATATAAGCAGCTTTTTTAGACACTACATGAAAATCAGATTTCTAACCCAGCTACCGCTCACACACTGAGTTAGTGTGTAAGGCTAGATCTGTGATATGCACAGGTCACATCACTGTAACACCTGGGCACCACACTGGCTAATGGTGCTGATCCTCAGCATACAAATTTAATGAGGAAAGATGGTATCTTTGGAAACCTGCTATTCCACATTTTTTTCACTAGATCTGCAGATACTGGCAGATACTGTTTATAAAATGCTAAACATGACCCAAAGCTGGCCCGAAAAAGCCATCTTGGAGCTTGCTAGCAGCTCACTTGAGAATCACTTATTTGGTGATAATACAAAACATTTATTAACACTTTGGTTTGTAAAAACCTTTCCTTGAGAACTATTACTTTAACCACTTTTCAGTATTTTTTTTTTTCTATGAATTCAAATGCTTCACTTTGGAGATTTGACCAATTAATTATAATGTGTAATACAATGTACAACTTAAAATAACAAAACGAAAGCAAAGAATTGCTTACTAAATAAAATTACTTGATCTTTTCAAGAAAAATATTTCAATAAGGACAAGTACATCATTTGAAACTGTTCTGTGTTAAGGGAAGAAAAAAGCCACAATCCACAAACAAATAACATCAAGCTCGTGTTTTCATCATGGTACCAGATTAAATTTCAAATCTGAGAATGCTTCTTGGGTAAGAAATTTTGTTTTTCAGCTTGTTCTCATTTCCTGGGAGAGTTGGTAATGTAGCAAAGCAGACTCCAGGAAAAGCTACAGATACATCAAAAACCTGTAAGTAATATTCCAGGAAGGGTGCTTTGTGGTTTTTTTTTTTTTTGGGAGGTACCACTTCAACATAATCAAGAAGAGAATTTGTGCCTTTCTGGGGAATTTTCACAGAATGAGTTGCTGCCATTTTTCAGCATCAAATCCTCAGGAACCAGCAGGTTCATACTTCCATCAAATAAACAAAATCAACACTGAAATATTGGCTGCAGCAGTAAACTTCCAGGTAGCAACACTCATTCCTTTAGTTTGGAAAGGGAATTTAAAAGAATGAAATACAAAGCATCTGACTTACAGTGCCACCCCGCAAATGGCCTGTTACTCCTGTAATCACTCTCAGTTTACCAGAGAGTTTCTGCTCATGATGCTCTCACTCTGAGTTAAAAAAATCTGGAAGCTGCACATGTAGGAAGCCCAGGTCACCTGCCTTTACCCATGCATCCTGTGTTTACCCAGTGAGTAATGGCAGTGGGTACACTGGTTTACCAGATTAGACATGACCCTGCCTCATATCTGGCTCAGAACAGAATGCCTGTGATTAGTAGTTATCTGTGAAATGTTGAAAGTGGATGGAGACTTAGTGGTCTCATCTGACTCCCTAATGGTCTATAATCCCTCTGCATGGGGGTTGAGATGAGTTGATGTGACGTAATTTGTAATTAGGTAGCTTGAATAGCAGAGAACCTTCAGCTAGCTGAGTAAATCCTGCTTTCTCCAGGGAGTTTGTTTCATAAAGTGTAAGGGAAAAAAGCAGCAAAGCAACCACATGGCTTTCAATGAAGCCAGGAAACTGTCACTCATGCTGCTGTGGCTTCTTTCTTTCCTTTCTCCTTGCCTGCCACAGATAGTCTCTTTCCTAGGAGTTTTCCTATGCTTGATAATGTGGCTTGTTTCCAGAAACAGTGGTTGCTTCCCATATCAGTGGTGTGAATACCCCAGTCGTGGCTCTAAAGCAAAGGAAAGCAACACTATTCATTCAGATCCTCATTTCATGCCTATTTAGATCACCACTGACTTCAGTAACCCTGAAATAATTCTATTCCTGTTTGTAACAGATTTAATGGCTGGTTGTCATTCTATTTTAAACATTAATATCACCATTTATGTCTATAAATGGAAGACTCAGGTGTTTTCTCAGGATTAAAAAGGCTTTTTTGTTGTTTTCTTTCTCTTTAATTTTCTGCTATAATTCAGAAAGAGCTGGCTCCTACAGCTCCAGATTCTAAATCGTTGCTGGAGTACAGGGGGTCTGTGTCAGGGCTCAGGGATATAAGCCTTGCTCTGGAAAGACTGTTTCATATTGCAAGTTCATTTTAAGTCACTCTGTTACATTTTTACTATTAAGCCTCCAATCCAAGATTATCTTTTCCCATCTGTTATTTATCCTACTAGTTGCATGACCTGTGGATCACCCAGCTTTTATTTTAAAATCTCATTCTGCTTATGTCCATTCATTACTTGTTGCTTATTTGTCAAAAAACTGCCAGCATGCAGTTTTACCTGAAATTGCAGCAAGATGTATAATATACAGCAGAAATGCTTGTGCACCGGTTTGCTGGAAGTACAATACAGCAGAGAAGAAACAATCCAGGAAGTTCTTGGAGGGTGTGGAAGATAACTTTCTAACCCAGCTGTTAGTGAGCCATCTAGGGGAGATGGCTGGCTAAATTTGCTGTTCATAGAGAAGAACTGGTGGATGATGTGATAGTTAGAGGCCATCTTCAGCAAAGTGATCATGAGATGACTGAATTTTCAATCCTTGGGGAAGTCAGGAACAAAGTCAGCAAAACCTCCACCTTAGACTTCCAGAGAGCTAACTTTGGCCTGTTTAGGATGCTAGTAGACAGAATTTCTTGGGAAACATTACTGAAGGACAAAGGGGTCCAGGAAGGCTGGACACTCTGCAAGAATGGAATCCTTAAGGTGGAGGAGCAGGCAGTCTCTATGTGCTGAAAATCAAACTGACAGGGAAGAGACCAGCACGGCTGAATAGGGAGATATTGCTGGAACACAGGAAAAAAAAAAGGAATTTATCACCTGCGGAAGAAGGGACAGTCACCCCATATAAAGGACAGGTATATTGTTGGGTAATGTAGAGATAAAGTTAGAAAGGCAAAGGCACAGACAGAACTAAATCTGGCCACTGTCTTAAAAGATAATAAAAAGTTCTTTTACAAATGTATTAGCAATAAAAGGAGGGCCAAGGAGAACCTCCATCCTCTATTGTGTACTAGGGGAAGCCTTGTGACTGAGGATGAGGAAAAGGCTGAGGTACCTAATGCTGTCTTTTCCTCTGTCTTTAATAGTCACACCAGAGATCCTCAGAGTATTCAGTTCCCTGATGTCGTGGTTTAAGCCATAAATCAGCCATGCAGTTTGTTCACTCACTTCCCCTTTTTTCTTCCCTCTGCTCCTGGAG
>JANRGW010041154.1:10377-26168 GCA_024733675.1 Psilopsiagon aymara | reverse complement strand
GCCTCCCGCGCAGGCAGGGGGCGCTCGTGGCCTCGGCGGAGCTGCGGGCAGGGTCTGTCGCCCGCGGTAGCGTCGCGGTCGAGTCGGTGGGACGGGGGTTGGGTCCGCGGGAGCGGCGTCGCCCCGGGGGAGTGCTTTTTTTCACGGGCTTTGGGACGCGGGGTCGGTGGCACTGCGCCCGCGCTGGCAGGTTTAGTCAACGCGTCTTTCCTCACTGAAGCAACAAAGGCCGTTAGCTGTGAATTTAATCCCTTTACGGGAATCTGTTATCAGACTGGTTTTATGTATTTTGTAAATTCTAAAGGCCTTTCGTGGACTTCTGTGTATCAAGTAGTACCTGAGGTGACAGATTCTTAAAGCAGGGAAATAACAGCTGAAAGGACCAAAATAGAGAAGTGTTTTTTCATTGGTTTGTTAGTTTGGTTTGTTGTTTTTCCATGGAATTATCAAGAAACGCTAGTAAAACAGTTGCAATGGAGAATTAGCAGAATGCCCTCAAATCTAATTTCAGATATATATCCAGTGCACAATAAATATATCAAACCAATAGTTTCACTTGGAAGATCACCAAGTTTACATATAAATAGCGTTATATAAACAGTTTGAGACCTGCTGTATGGGAATATATATATGTATATATATATAAAAGGCTTGATATCTACTAGTGCTTTATAGCTGCAAGAAGTGCACTTGGGGAGCTTGGAAGGCAGAAACAGGAGCTGATTAGCAGGATGCTGTGTCCTAATGTATTCAAGTGCTGGATAACACTTCTGAAACTGTTAAAAGATCTCACAGTCTTAAGGAGTGGTTTGACTCTTTTATATCTCTTTTCCAGAACCTCTTTTTCTCATGAATGCCACGCAGCCTGAGCATCACAGAGGTGTGAGTCCAAATGTACTGAAGGTAAGAACTTTAAAGAAGGGAAGTGAAAGAAGACTTTCTTCCAGAGAAATTTGCATCTTCTGATTTTGACTGAGCCTGTGCCGTGGTTCACACCAGTAGAAGGAAGCAAGCAGTTCTGTTCTGCTCCACCCAAAGTTAAATGCTTTGAAGCTTCTAAAGATCAGTATTTTCTATTGATTATGCATTAAGCACAGGTAGCCTTTGGTTCATGAGCATTATCTTGCCCATAAGAGCTGTCAGTGTCAACTTGTAATTTACATACTAATTGGTTGCAGTCTTCAGCAGTAGGAAAGCTAACTGTCCACAATTCAAAGGATTTCTTAATTATAAAAGGAAAGTACTTCGTGGCAAAGAGTGTAGCCAATAATTATGTACTGCCAAGTGCCAGAACACATTGTGAAACGAGTGTTAACTTCTGGGAACAGAAGGAAGCTGATTTCTTGTGTAGTAGTTTGAGGCTTCTAGCATGAAAAAGAAAATCATTGTTCACGTGTTCTTCAAATGTAACAGCATTTTCTGTGTGATGATAGCATTCAGGAGAAATATCATAATAGCTCTGGCACAGTTGATTCAGAGGTGATGCAAGTTTATATAGAGAGGGGCCATTCTCCACATGGGTTCTGAGCACTTGAGGGCTTATGTCACCTCTTGTAGCTGGTGGGACTTGTCCAGTGTGCACAGTCATCCTTTCTGTCTCTGGGCAGCAGCAGACATTCTGTGGTTTTTCAGCAGTCCCACCATCTGATCATAGCCCAATCCTGTTTTGTGTCATTACCTCACAAAGCTAGAATGAAGGGGTTAAGGCTTTTTGGAAAGGTAAATGCGTTTCTCTTGGATTTAACTGAAGGGTTTCTCATGCGAGTTATAAATGTGAAATTTCTTTAGGTTTACCCTTTCACTGTATAAGAGAGTCCAGCTGGTTTGGGTTCTGCTGTGTGCAGCTGCAGTTACTTTCAAAGCTTAGGAAAGAGTAATAGCTTGGAGATCTGTGTCTAAATGTTTACGCTGTCTTTTAATATGGTGTCTACACACCTTCAGTACCGCTGCTGGAAGATTTATCACAACACTAGAGATAGCTTTCTAGATTAGTCCTTCAAGAAGAAGATCTTCAGCTTTTATTATTTTTTATGCATTGGTTAGTAAACTTTTAACTGCTGTATTTGGAGATTAATCCCACCTATATTTTTAATTTTTCTTCTTAATCTGTCATACGTTTTATTTTCATTTTATTTCTTGTCATTTCATGTATAGCTTCAGTCTCTTAGAACTTCTGAATAGACAAATCATGGTAGTATGTCTTGGTGCACATGCTCTGTTATATAAATCCTATGTTGATTAAGGTACACAGTTCTTAAGAGCATCTGTCCAGGGATGCATATATAATTTCTTTCCCTAAAATGTTTTATGTAGTCTTTTTCTGAGACACCTATATTATATGCTCTTTACCTTTCTGCACAGCCAGTGTCTCTGGGCTGCTTTTCTGAGGGCTTTAATTATCGTGCTGTCTGGAAGACAATTGCCTAATTAAGTGGTTTTCATTTTCATCCTGAATTTAGTAATTATAAGTAAAACGCTGAGTACATCAGCTGCGATATGAAGAAACTCAATCATTAAAAGAAAATGCACCTTGAAGAGAAATGTGTTTGAGAAGATTCTACTAATAACCAATAATTGAAATGAAAATTAAAAAGAAGGAGGGAGAATTGAGCTTGCTGAACTCCTTCAGTCTGTTGCTGTAAATGATGGACTTTGTGTTGCTTTGATGAGCACAGAAATGTAATGCTCTGAGAAAAATTTATGAGCATAATTGTAGTAGTTAAACATTACCCCGAGTATTAGAGTGCTGAAAGGACAGATGTTTTATTGTTTTGTAATTTTCCATATTTAATATTTTAAAGATAGATTCTTTATTTGCTCTCCCTAGTTCCTGGAGAGTCCCAATTACATGTGCATTTGTATACATGTATACTTTTCATTTTTTATTGAAACAGATGGCGTATCTAGTCTTTCAAGGTTTAGGCATAGGAGGTACGATAGGATTAAAATTACTTTGAAACGAGAAAAGATCTTTCTCATATCCTATTTCCCATACACCTATTAGATTTTCAAGCAAGCAATGACAGTAAACACTCAGAAATAAGGACTGTGTTTCACTTTTGGTGTTCTGAAAACCCTGCCCTGTTCTTTGATGTTCGGTTCCTATGACTACCTGTTTTCAAAAACAGATGTCTAAAAGTTAGCAGCTGAGCTCTGCTGAGCTCAGCACTAGTACTCCTACCAATCACAAAGGGAGCAGATTAGGCATTTGTTTCAGCTCTCTTAGAAGACCTTTCTCCTACATCCACCGTCACCTGAGGCTCATTGCTTTTAAAAATCAAGTAGTTTCTTAAAACGTATAAACATGAGTTCAGAAGCCTGATTTTCAGATCTTCATTCTGAAAACATTAGACAAGCTTTATTTCTGCAGAAATACTACAAAGTCAGGGTTTCTGGAATTTATGATATGTATATGTGCTCCAGGGATGACTTGGATTGCTATGAGTAAAATGTATTTTTCTGCCTCTGGAGTCTATATGTATCATACATATATGTATGAAACATTATCCATGTAACTATGCAGTGCAGGACATGTGAGTGGAATGACAGTGACATCTCTGGAAGTCCAGATTAAAAAAATGGCTTGAAGCAGTTAGTAGTCCTGATTCAGTCAGAAGTTTCACATACGGTTGTGCTGCCAATTTCAGTGGGTGTTTAGGCAAGCATTTATGCTCTTTGATGAATTTCCACTCGGTCCTGCAGGAATGTCTGTTCAAATGCATGTTTGAGATACTTACATTTCTATCAGAGTAGTGGCTGTGAATATTTTGAATTTTAACATCTACTCTAACACTTACTAAACGAATAACAAGAGTTACATAAGATGTACAAGACATTTATTTGGGGACTCAGTCCTAACCTACTACTGGTAAAACAGATTTCCCAGAGTGTGGAGAATTCTGCATTTGTGTCAGCATGCTTGTGGATATAGCGTAGTAGAATTTGATCACAGAGGAAGCCTGGACAGGCAATCAGTTAAAATTATCATCTTTCCTCATGTGAATGTTAGCCATAGAATTGAGACCTTCAGAACATGCTTTTAAATATATTTTAGGAATGTAGTGATTCTAAAGCTATAATTCACATCCAGATTTATGATAATAAAACTGAAGAATGTAGAGCAAAGCCTGCAATTTAGCATTTAAGTCAATCATTGAGTTACACAGAAAATCAGAGTTGAAACCTACCGTGGTGGTCATGAGTGCCTACCTTCTTGAGTCATCATGTCACCAGAGAAAGGATTAAATGGGTCAGGGGTCTAATTTAGTAATTCCTGCTTTCTCAGAGATTTCCAGGCACTTTCTTGGTGAATACTGTGTTGTTTTGAAAGGCAAAGCATCAGAAGTTTGAGTAGAGGAACGAAATCTGCACAGTCCAGAGTTGTACATCTCTAACTCTTGAGTTGTGTGGCTTTGATATGTGGGCCACAGCTAATCTGTAGTGTTCTGTTAAACAGCAAAATTGGTATTTTCAGTTGCAAGTTTGGTGAGCAAGCTGTATCCATGAGGAACTTGAAAAGATTGACAATTGTCCTTTGGCTCCAAAACATGGAGAGGTGGCTTGAAGGACTAAGGTCTTGTGTGATGTTTTAGGGCCCTAACAATGTGTGTGTCAACACTACATTTCATATCAAGCATTTAATAACCACAGTCAAATGTTTCTCTAGCCTCCCATTAGCCACTTTTTACAGTGGTATCGTAGTTTTCCTGGTAAAGCACACTTCAAATATCACACTTTGATTCAATTTTACATTCGCTAACTTTCGGTGAGCAGCCACAGCTGGTGGTATGCTAAGAAGGTGTCAGTACTAATTCACATTTGAGAAGGCAGAAGATCCCATTGACATGTTTAGATTCATTATTGACCAGGACTTTTTCTCCACAAACTGGGGTTATTATTTTCATTGGATTCAATTGTCACACTGCTTTGATGAGGAAGTAGCTTGGACCTTATCCAGCTATTGATATTTCTAAAGTGATGATCTGGCTCTAAATCTGGCCGCAATGATGCATTGCTTCACCACACAGCTCTTATTACATGTGCCAGTAATGCTTCTGACTTTGACTTTTGAATGCCTTGAAAACAGAGCCTTGTGGTTTTAGTTTTAATAGGTTTTATGTGTAAGGCTGTTCATCCTTTTTACTCATGTATAGTGTTGCCCATGGATGGCTTACTATTCACAATCATATAAGAAAGCTGCTGTATCTGCAAAATGTGCTGCTCGGGGGAACTTGCAGTACTGGAATGCTTTTGTATAAAGAGATAGTCTGCACTGGTTTTCACCACTGAAGGTCAGAATTTAATATTAAGATCAAGATGACATGTCATCTTCTTAATTCTATTTTTTTGTATTCATAAACGTCTCTGTATGACTCATTCAGCAGTATTATGGGCTAGTAAGAATATCTACCACAGTACATCGGATTCAAGAATCAGTGGACCAGAGTTGCTTTTTTCTTTGTTAGAGCTTGTATGATTTGATGGAAATGTCACTGAGCTACAAAATGAGTAATGAAACCTGGATTTCATCTGGTGGTTTTGGCTGCAACTCCTCACTTAGCTTATGTGGTGAGAAAGCACCTTTAGCACTGCAGGAGTACCTGTTCCAGCAGAGCAGCCACTGCATACCCACTCACGCCTCCTGTACTGTGACCCTGAAATGTAACCTAAGCAAGGCGAAAGTTAGAGAATGGAGATGGTCTGAAAGCCAGGGTATTTTTCCTTTTTTATGTAGATGCTCATGTGCTGCCAAAAGGTCAGTGCTCTGAGTCTGACTGCTGAGTCAGCCTAGATAGTCAGATGCAAGGTAATAACTCCTTTCACAGTGCTAGCGATAGGTTAATTAAAAGCTTGACTACTGTACTGTGTATGTTTGTCATTTCAGGTGAGATACTTCCCACCAAATTTTGACACTTGCTTTACAGATATCTACTCTCATTTTAGTGTGCACCCATCTCATTTTAGTGTCCAAAATGTACACTATTGTACACTATATTGTAGATATTCTGTTGTAGATGTGTATGTCTACTATTGTAGACATTCGTATTTATAGTATGAATCGCATATTCAAAACCAGTGCAAAATACGACTGCCTTCCTCTCTGTATGCTACTTTACCAGGAATACTTTCCGGTTTTGTTTTGATTACTTTGGATCTATTTGTGATGAACGGGCCTGTTCAAGGGCTTGGTCTTCAAGCTTGTTAGTAAAAAGAGAAGCACATGTAATTTTAAAATTAATTCTGTCTTAATAGTTGCCCAACTTAACTGGCTTTACAGGAATGTTGTCAAAGCCTGGTGCTGGAAGAAGTCTTTTTGGCATCAGATTAATCATATTCATTCCAGTTGGGATATGGTATGATAGGCAAGGGGTATTTATTAATATTTTGTTATTTAAGGGTATACCCAGACTTTCTGCTATGTATTTGCAACCTTAAGATTTTGTGTATTTTTCATTTGCCTACATGTTTTGGTAGTAATAATAGTAGCTTAGCATTGCCTTTTGACGTTTGCCCTGTGCTCACACATATTTCATAAGTCAACCAGCAGTCATCATTATAAATATAGTAATTTTTGCCTTTTTTTATTATTATTTTATTTGGCATGATGAGCAAAAGCAAAAATTGTTTCTATCTTTATATACCTTCATAAATACATTTCATTCGTAGTGTGAATTCAGTAAACCCTTTGTCCGGTTGAAAGGATTTTCTTGTTTATTTTTCTCTTCTGATTTTAAATTAGAGTAAATTAATGCAATTTAAAACTGTTCAGTAGGAAAATTTATCAATTGTTATTTGAGTGCGTAATAACTACTCTGGCTTTATTTAAAGGTATTGAAACATTCTTTAGATGAAACCTGAGCGAACTCAATTATAGCAGTGCCTTGCTTCCTTGAGTCTTGCATTTCACCTGACGCAGAAATTAGAATATGGAAAAAATAAAAATCTAATACCAACTCGATAAAACTAGCACAATGCAAAATAAGATAATTACATTGCTCAGCTGTCACAAGGCCACTGTAAAAATGAAGTGACTCATCTTCCTTCACATGCACAGCCTGCTCAAACACACATATATAATTGTTTGTTTGTATGGTTTTGATTCTTCAGCCAAATGTCACTACTTTATAATGTGGTTTGACCACTTTGGGATTTTGTTCAAAGTGTTCATTTATAGTTTTATCATTGAACCACAAGAAAGTATTCTAGGCTCCGATGTAATTAAGTTGCATGCAAGTGTTGTATATCATTAAATCCTACTTTGTATGAGTACATGAGTTCAAAGACAGCTCTCCTGCAAAGATGAAGATACAATATGCAGTGAACAGGAGTTGCTTTCTAGTGAAGGCATATTCGTTACCGAACCAGTGTATCAAGCAAGGGTATGCTCAAGACATAAACATCAAGAAATATCCATATAATGCTGTAATATTTACTTTGGAGGTAAATGGAAAATTGTCTTAGACCATTTCTTAAAGAAAAGGGACTAAGACTTCTAAGTGGTTTTGATCTTATGAACAAAATTGAAAAAAATCTGCAATATACAAAAAGGCTGGTAAGGAAGAGCAGTGGTATAAAACCTTTGACTAATAATTGCCATTGATTTAAGAATTTTGACATAATGTGATGCTCCAATTAGGTATGAAATAAGGAAGACATACTATCTGGGTTGGAGGTAAAAATAGACTTTTGCAGCCTGTTTTTATGCAATTCTCAAGCTGAACAACCTGTAACAGATTTGCATCGTGGAACTTAATGTAAAGGTTATGGCTGAGCGAATAGTATTCATGCTAATTGAACTCTTTTTTTTTTTTTTTTTCTGGCTGGGAGTTGTTCCTGGTTTTGCTGAAGTTACTTGGATGAATTTGGATTTTCAGCCACTGAGTTATTTACAAACTGTTTGCTTTGGCTGTTCACCCTGGTCTATTAAGTGTTTGCTTTGGTTCATTCTATTGAATCTAATTAATTAGCATCAAATCCAATATGTGCAGTGTGTATCAGTGCAGATGAGAGGAACTCTTTGGCATCATGAGGTGCTTGGGTAAATCATACTGCACTGACATGCTTCAGCATCTTTGTTGACACAAAAATGAGGAAAAAGGGTTAACCTAGTACAAACAGATCTTTTTGTGTTTTAGGGGCAAACTCAGAAAACTACTATTAATTTAAGAAACTTCCTGAACTGTATAAAAACAAATCAGTGACGATAGCAGGACTACAGAGCAAAAGTAACTGTAAACAAAATATTTGCTGACTGATGTCATTTTCTTGTCAATCTTGGCAAATACCTACTTGCATGCAAGCATCCTAAGTAGTGACCCACTTCCTAGAACTGATTTTCCCTTCTTTTATTTTTTTACAAATCTTTTGAAAAAAATAGTTCAAAGGGAATAAAAAGAGTGACATTATGGTTAACTTTCTGCAATTTAACGTGACTGAGGAAGTGGGGCTGTTTAGTCTGAGTTCCCTTCCCAGATAAAGATGGAAAATAAGCGCTGTCAGAAAACAGTTCAGCCAGTTTAATAAGAGGTCTGTATGGTAGGTCCTTTGAGGCTGTATATTTCTTTCTGCAAGCTAGAGGTGCATGAAGAGCTTGCTTAGATGTAGATCTTCATTATATGAGACGGAGCCAATGCTAAAAGAGATTGGGAAACTGGCATGAGTTCAGCAAAGACCAGTAAATGCAGTCAGGGGCTGGAACACCAACTCTCGGAGAGAGGCTGAGGCTGCTCGGAGAGAGGCTGAGGCTGCTCTCACTCACTGTCTCTCACTGCTCTAGCAGTGGCTTTGGGGGTTTTATGAGGCGGGAAGAAAATGGAGTCGTGGTCTTCACAATGAGGCAGCGTCCACGGGGTGAAACAAGAGCAAGTGAGACAGGCTTTTCACTATGAGAAAGGTCAAGCAGTCCTTTCCAATCTGAATTGTGATCCTATTTTACTGGAATGTCTGACCATGCAGGCTGTTGGGGGAGTTGTAGGATCTCTGCTGGTGTCTTCTGTCTCATGAAGTTATTAAAGCGTTAGAAAAGGAAGTGTCACACTGCTGCTGTAAAAAACATTCAAAAATTCCATTGTTTTCTCTAGTTTTGGTGTGTTGTTTAAGATAACATTTGAACTATATCCACCAGATTTCACTGTGAAATTTATGAGCTTCTTAGTAGAAGTACTGATCTTTTACGTGATATTTTTAGTCCTTGCACCTGTAGAAGTGTTATCCTCTCAAGGGCCAGCTGACATAACTCTTTGAACATACGTATCTTGACATGTCTTGTTCCCTGCTTTTCCATCTCTCAGAGTTGCCTCTGTTCAGTACTGCTAAAGTAATGAGTTTACAACCAGCTCTGAAGTAGATCATAAATAAAGCAAAACTCTTGTGACCTCTATGAATCATATCCTCCTTTAAAGATTCCTAACTCTCCATCCAAAATTCTTTGTTACAGCACAGAACTCATCCCATCATCACTAAAAAACAAAGAATAGATTAGAAGACCATCCAGAGACTTAAGTACCCACCCACTAATGCTATTGTTTTTCTGGAGTTTGTTGATTTTGTCCAGTTAGTTAAGTATGATATCTTATTTTTATGGCTTCCCCTCACCATTTGGGAAACCTCATATGTACAGCTTAGCATACAAAGATGCTAGCAACGCAAACAAGCTGCAAGTGTCAGACTTCAAAAGAAAGAACACAAAATGTACTCTGAAAGGCAAAATCAAAGTGACAACTCAAATGGGAGTAGTCTATTCCCACTTACAGAGAGGTGAAAGTTATCTGAGGACTCTACTAGAGTCAGCTTCATGTACTTACTGACAGCACAGGTATCACAGATACAGCCTGAGCAAAGAAAGATCTATAGGTTGAACTCCACCTGCCCTTTCAGACACAATACAGATCATTTCTTGTTTTGTGGATAGTGGGGTGGCAGGGGGTGGAGGAGGAAGACCCTCTCCTTGCATCGTTTTTTCAAGGAGATAAGATGCTAGGGTTTCAGTACAAGGTAGTAGATAACCAGTTCATTTTATGAACCTGGAGAGCTGAGACTAAGTCCTGGGTCTGTGAATAACACTGTGTATTGCGCAGGACGATTACGCATTTTACACCGCTGATCTTCTGTAGCCCCTCTTACCCTTTGCTTGTCTACTTTTATAGGCATACATTTGGGAAAGAGATGGAGTCTGACTATGTGTTTGTCTAGACCCTCTAAGGTTCTCTAAAGGGTTTGAACTGTATTCTGGCTATTTCAAAAAAAAACTAACTCAAGTCATAAACATAACTTGTGTTCTCCACAGCTTTGTGGATTTTACCAATACTGATTCTTGATTTGATTGGCTTAGTTTCTAATCAATGCATATGTGTTCCCATCATAAGCAACCTGTGCTAATTTCATGATAAATAGAAACTAAACACTTATAAAGACTCTAAGGTGTTTAAAATACTTTTTCATAATGGCTCAAAAGCTGAGTTTGACACAGTAGGTTCTCCTTTCATTCCCTTCAAGAAGCTGGTTGTATTCACAGTGCCATCAGCATGCTTTCTGTTGAACAGGGCTCTTCTGAAAGTTGCTTGTGCTAAATCTGAAGGGATTTACTTTGCTTTGTGGAGAAGGAGCAGAAAAAGGCATTTAGAATTGAGGGTGGAGATTACCTACTTCATATCTGATACTGAAAGCAAATATAAACTCAAACCACACTTTTCATTACCTTGTGTATCCTCAGTGTGTGTCTTAGTACCAGCTGCTTCAGCTGTTTTTTTTATCAATGTCATCCTCTTATTTCTCATAACTGCTGTTACTGTGAGTTATCTGGGGCTTGCTGCAGCAGCAGAGTGCAACTGCTGTTTCAGGAAAGACTTCAAAAAGGCAACCATTGAAAGGCGACTTTAAGCCTAAAGGAATACATCTGGTGGAGTGCTTGCTACTGGATTAATATTTTTGAGGGCATATTATTGATGCTGTCAGGGCCTTCAGGCTCAGTGCCTACTGCTTTCTTGCTCATATAGAGGATAAGCATCTGAAGAGGTACTTTGGGATACATACTCCTTAACATGTGAAATTAAGGTAAAAAGTCTTGTCTCTGTTATGCCTCCTCTCCATGGTCCTGTAGTTTTTCCACAGAGCACCAGTTGTGTGAAGTCAACAGGGAGAGGGGTGAGTTTCCAGTGTCTGCTGGTCTTTGCCACCCTCCAAAGACATTTCTGGAAGCAGCGTGGCTGGATATGTCCTGTCACACACTCTGGTTCCAGTCCTAGAGCTCTCCTCTGAGGTGTTATACAAGGCAGCTGTCATCTGTGAAGCCCTCTGGGGGTGTCAATAGGCAGAGTGGTGGTGGCTGGATATCAGAAGCAATTAGTTCTGGGGCTTTCCATGAATCTTGATCTGTAGCTGAGAGGGTGTAAGACCTCACTTCCAGCAAAGAAAACACTTCTCAGCCTCACAAAAAAAAAAACAAAAAAAAAAAAAAAAAGGAAAAGTACTTTGAGCTGAGATACAGATCAAATTTCTGTCACATCTGGATTACTCATTTGCAGGGGAAGGAGTCGTCCATGATTATGGATCTTGATTTTGAGCGGAATGAGGAGTACCTTTTGAATGAACGGATGTGGAGGGTTAGAAAGAGTGATACAGGAGGTTGAGGGACCGACTTAGAATTATAAATTAGAGGTCTAAGCTAAGACTGAGAGTCAAATTTTAATGTAAAGCTTAAAGTAAAATCAGGTTTTTGGGGTTTTCTTTAATGTTTTTTATTTTTATGAAAGGGAATATTGGATTTGGTATTACTGGCCTTTGGAAGTTACGTTTTGCATGAAGAACCTTAAGAGAACATAGAAGTTTAAAAAAATCCAGTTGAAGGAAATGCCATTTCTAAAGATCACCAGTAGCCAAGAAATGAAAAGGCATTTGAGTCAGATGACAAAAAAACCCAAAGCAACCCTTGTTCATAAAGCTCTTCTACGGTGTCTTTGTGCCACCTTAGAGTTCTTAGTATATTCCTGAAACCTCTTCAGTTACCTTTCTGTAGTGATGAATTTGCGGGTGTAGTATTGCCTTTACATCTGTCTTGTCCTTCAAATCTGTTACAGTAGCATGTGTTCCAGAGTTCAGTTTGTCAGGAGGGTTTCTGAAAAAAGAGAAACTATTTTTTCTCTTTGTTTGTTTCTCTTTTATCATTGATCTTTAATTGAAATATGCTGCAGCACCGCTATATTGGGCAACATGAGTGCACAAAATTTCATTGTGCACAATGAAATTAGAAGACTTAAGGAAAGGAGAAGAATCACAGAAAAGGAAAAAGGAATGGGTTAGTGTACTATGTCCATGTGTATTACATACAAGAGGTTTCCCTAGCTTATTTTCCCGACAGCCAAGTACTTCACATTGCAAAATATACTATTCAGCATTTGGAATTAGCTGGGCAAACTGGGTTTTCATATTCTGGGTGTCTACCACAATGTGCAAGTTTTCTTCTTTTTGATGGTTTAGCTACTTTTGTGAGATGTGCATTTTGTTTTCTCTTTAAAAATCCATCCATAATTGACTCTGCTATAAACCAGGTAGAATTGTCTACTTTTACCTGCTGAACCCTGTCAGATATTAAAGTTAAGGGGAGTATGGAGGGGGAGGGGTGTTTAAACGTATTTCCTGTTCTCTCTTCTTTGCCCTGAAGCCCATGCACATGGGAAGAAAGCCATCAAGATGCGATCTAAACTAAGAGGTGAAGAACATAAGATAAAGAAATTAAGACTAGATGTTGTTGGTGCTGCAAGGGAAGTCTGATTTTGAAGGCTGGCACTTGCTAAGAAGAGAAAGGCAAGACTGGTAATTGAAGAGGAAAAGCAAGCAGTGGGAATCAGCCGTGAGGAGAAACAGTGCTCAGATCATCACCTGACAGAAAACACAGGTGAACATATGCTTAAAACTGGTAAAGTCATGACTGATCCCAACGAATTAAGATGTCTCATTGTGTTTCCTTAACCCCTGAGCTTTAAATTGTACTGTTAATGTTCTTTTAAGGCAACTGACTTTAGCCCTCCCCAGAAATGCACTTCAAAATAGCTGTGTGTTTTCCACCTCTGTATATGTGGATTGCATTTTAACTGTCCACTACCATTAGTGGTCAAACTGTAAAACACGGAGTGATCTTCACTACTATATCACACAGCTGAGAGTAAAGAAAATACTCTTTGACTGTTGGTAGTAGTAGGAACGCTACAAAATAGTGCTTCAATAAAAGCATTGCTGTTTCTTCCATTGTGTGTTTCTGTAGAAAGCTGGTGACACCTCCAGAAGTTTAATATAAATCATTAGCAGTACAATTTGAAACTAAACCTAGATGATTTAAAAAATAAGGGGAAATATCATTGCAATCTTTTAGTAAGCTTAAATAAAATACAATGACTAATAGAAATACAAATGTCATGAACTTTTCTGTCTAAAGAAATCCATAAGCAGCTCAGAAACAGTTGATGTAATGTGTTCGGTTCTTTCATCTTAATAAAGACCTCATTTGTTTTACTACTAGGATTTTTTTCATCAGCTCAAATATGCCATTTGTTTTGACTTCTTTTCACATGCTTTAATTGCCAAAGGGCATCTCAGATGTTCCATTCTTCCAAAGGGGAGAAAATGTCTTTAGAAACAAATTCTCAGTTCATTCAGTGGCAGTATTTGAAAAATACTGGGTACACTGGAACGTGAGTGTTTAAAACCCAAAAGCTCACTATGCTGCTTTCACCTGAATTCTCTTGTCTGTTATAAATGAGGAGGAAGTCTTGCATATTGTTGAAAAAAGGCTAATTTGAGAAACTCAGCTTACTGGCCTACTTTCAGATATTCTCAAAAATAGCTTTAATCCATTTGTTTAGTGCATTATCCTTGAATTAAAGAGCTGAAGAATAAGTAATCCATTTCTGTACAAAAAATACTTGATGTACCTATAGCTTTCCCTACAATACTCCATCACTTTAATCCTTTGCCACTGTTCCCCAGTGTTTATTTCATGGTTTAATTCAGATATTGCTGCAGTCTTCAGAATTCACCAATAAAAGAATCCTTCTTTAAAGAAGCACATTTTCCTGTGCTGGATACTCACAGCCTGAATATCCCCTTCAGTCTGCAGGTGGACGCGTTATTGAACTTCTTCTACAGCCTTTTCTAATCCAAACCTCAGATGGTTTCTCACAAAACCACTGGTGACCCAGTGCTTCAGACACAGGGCTAGCAAACTCTATCTATCTGGTTTATGATGATGACATCACTGATAAAGCAATTTTCACTTTTAAAACATGTACAAGACCCACATTCTCCACCTGGCTTTCCTGCACAACCTTCCAGTGGAAGTGTCAGGCAGGAGCCATCTACAGGTCTGACTTCCAGCTCTGCTGTGGGTTTCCTGATGCCTCTCCCTTTGTACTGTTTGGTGCTTACTGGGAGATGTGGACAGTAGAAAGTGTAACCTCTCTTTCCCTTTGCCTCTTGCCTCTTGTCTTTTCTGGGTATACTGAGGCCTGTTTGCAGCAGAGGTCAGTGAGAAAAGATGTCTGAGATCACTTCTTGTAAATATCCCAGATTTTAGCTTTGGTGTCTATTATGGGTTTGGCAATATAAGGGTAGAAATGTTATCTTTAGCTTTTCTGAATCGAAACATAATATGCTTGAGCTCTGAGGTGCTGGATATCATCAGTACCAAGAAAATACTTCCAGGCAGCAAATGATTCAGACACTGTGAGCTAAAAGTGTATTGTAAAGCAATCCCATCCTTCTCTTTGAAGAAACAGTGTGTCCGTGCTCCCTGACCTAGTGATATTTTTTTTTGTCTTTTTCATATTGAGCCTTGAGTATACAAAATATGAACAAAATATCTTTCTCAGTCTGGAAAGGTCTTTTAATACACCCACAGACAAAGATCATATTACTCATAGCGGCCTTGGTGCTTGTTAGTGTGAGGAAAAATATCTGTATCATTCCAGCTGCCAACACTACTGCAAGAAAATAAGAGAAAGACAATGTTGTGTATGAGTCTTATTGAATTGCAAACTGCTTTCTCAGCAATCAGAGCTGTACACTAATGCAAATCAGATACTTACATAATGCTGTTATGCAAGGAGGGTGACAAGAGCTGCGGTGATAAAAAAACTCTTTGTGTGTTCAGACTGTGTTGTCCTTTCACTTGGGAAGGAAAAAACACTGACAAATTAACTGCTTGAAATGGACCATTTTAAAGCCATTCAGAGTCAAACATCTCTGTATGGTGCTGTCTTTTCACCTATTTATGTTTTTATTATTATTTCTTTTTCTGTTTTGGGATTGTTGGTTTTTTTTTTTTTTGGGGGGGGGGGGGAATCTAGCATCATCTATGTACATGCTAAGAAGGAATGCTGATACAGCAAGATCTTCCACAGATTTGATTGGAAAGGTATTTAAAGGGACTATCAGTTGGTTGGAGCAAATCTCCTATGGTCCCTATATCTGACGCTTCCTATCAGAGTCCCGTCTGGCTTCTCCAGATCATAGAATCATAGAATCATAGAGTAGTTAGGGTTGGAAAGGACCTTAAGATCACCCAGTTACAGCCCCCCCACCATGGGCAGGGACACCTCCCACTGAACCATGCCACCCAGGGCTATGTCCACCCTGGCCTTGAACACCGCCAGTGGTGGAGCATTCACAACTTCCCTGGGCAACCCATTCCAGTGCCTCACCACCCTTATTGTAAAGAATTTCTTCCTCATATCCAATCTAAACTTCCCCTGTTTAAGTTTGAACCCGTTACCCCTTATCCTCTCACTACAGTCCCTAAT
>JANRGW010041154.1:0-10277 GCA_024733675.1 Psilopsiagon aymara | reverse complement strand
AGAGAGGTGGGTTTTGTTGTTTGTTTGTTGTTTTTTTTTTTTTTGGGGGGGGGGGGTCGGAGGGGTTTTGTCTTTTAGCTTTTTTAAAATTCCCCAAGGTGCTTCTTCATGGCCCACAGCAAGATGAACACCCCCTTTTTTATGCCGCATCTTGGGGCAGCGCTCTTGTCTCAGATGCACATGCATGTGCTCTGCAGAATGGCACATGGCTAAGATTAGGATGTGGTCTTTAGCTGACATACTGATGAAAAGGCAGCTTCTAATTTAAGACATGTGTTCTGCATCATGGCGTATCCTGTCTAATACAAATTACAGCATGAGCATGGTCTTGCAGTAGCTGTTTTTCAATGGAGCCGTGTCACAAATAGGATTGGAATCTAATTTTTATTCTCTTAGTATAAGCATATATATACTAAACACTTCTGGTTTAAATGTATAATGAGATTATTATTTTCCCTCATATTTGTTTTCCTCAACAACTATCCCTTTGCAAATTAGTTGAAAAGCACATCAAGGACTAAAGACTTTGTTGAAAATCAATCTATTTAGAAATGACGAATGTGCTACCCTAATGGAAACTCTATTTGTGGAATTTTGTATGTCTGTATTCAACTTCACTGTAAAAATACAGTGTGATTTTTTTACATTTCAGATAGTAATTGGTATCAATGAACTGCTTGTGCAGAGTCCAAAGACCTAGAATTGCTGACAGAGATTGTAGTGCTACTGTAACCAACTAATTAGAGATATAAAGATACCTCCCAGTAACTCTTTTTAATTTCTAGATGACATGCATAAACATCAAAGCTAGCTCAAATGGCCTTAATCTTTTTGAACTGATGATCATCTCCATGTTTCTTGGATGAATTTTACCATAGTATAAGATAAAGCAAGTAGCATTTCATGTGGGGTTAATTCGGATAAAGTTAGTAGGGAATGAAATAAAAGCTTTGTGATAATAGCAGAAACAAAATGAAATATATTGAGTTTGGGGAAAAAAGAGGAGAACATTTTTATGCCAAAAAGGGCGTTTGTAAGGTTATCAATCTGTAGATTTTGTTTAAGTTCCTTTAGCTTACTCATTTTCAATAAAATATTTTTACAGCAACATGAAATTGCTGTACAAGTAGTATAGCTAAGGCCAAGTCACGAATGAGACAAAAAGTGAGATGGTAAAGAAGAAAATATATCAGTCATTTGGGTTATGTCCTTCTCCCTCATTCATTTTTCTCCTTAGGTCACCAAGAGCAAAAGTGTAGAGTCCTTTTGCTGCCAAGGGTGAGGAATGAAGCACCAGCAGTTGCACCAAGCCAGGAATGGAAACAAGAGGAAGAAGACAAAAGAAAAAACAACTGCTAAATAGTAACAGATAACATTTGTCCAAAAGTTTATACTATCCATATGGCGATGGTACAGTGTTGCTATTATCTGCATCTTACCTGTAGGTTTCAGCTGAGATCCTGCTATGTGGTTGTTATAAAAACACTTAGAAATGAAAATCTGTATCTAAAATACTCTGAACATTTGAGACAAAGCAGGTGCCTAACATACCTTAGACTCTGGTTTTGATTGTGGTACTGATCTGGTTTTGATTGTGGCCTGACTGCAGGCCAGAAACAATATATTTTAAATGTCTATTTATATATAAAATTGTTCACCCCATGTCAGAATTCATATCTATGGTAAAGTCAGAAATAGATCCAGGTCACCTGGGAAACTAGTTTATTTCCTTATTCCGAGATTAAATTATTATATATAATGTAGTGGTGGCTTAGCTGACTGAAATCCTTTCCTACCTCTATTCCTTGTAACTAGCTGGTGACATTAATTGCATTTCCACATTATCTGACCTTCCATATTTATTCCAGTATATTAACACACTTCCCAGAGAATTTAATCTCTTCCCCACAGGACAGCTCTGTGTAAAATATTGAAAAAACTCACTATTAAGAAACAGCAAATAAAAAGAACTTGTTACCATCTGCCTGATCTTATGTCAAATGGATCCTCCAGCACGTAATGCCATAAATAAGAAAAAAATCACTGATGGGAATTGCATTATGTCTTTCAAGCCAGCTGCTATTGTAAATGAAAGATGAAAGAAAGTCAAATCAAAAGAAATAAAGATACTCCACTCTTCTCTGAGCTTCTCTGCTACAATCACAGAACCACGTGAATTGAGGCATTTTAATGTAGCATTTATCTTTTTTTTGCATTTAATAAAATATGAAAACCAAATTTGCTTGAAATAGATAGCTGTTCAATAGTGGGGTGCATCTTAACATAAGGTACTATCGTGTGTAGCTTTCCTTTGGTGTGCTATTGCTAGATATTATAAATATTTTTATGTCCAGAGTGTGGATGAAAACATGACCCTGATTACCTGGAATGTATTGGAAAATGAATACAAACAAAGGGTTTCTGTATATGTTGTCTGGAAATGGGGGGTATTAATGTAACAATGGCACAGCAAAAATGCAATTTATGCATTCCCTTTGCAAGATTGCTTTCTTTGATGGGGAAAAGAAAGGCTGTCCTGAGAGGAGCCCAGCCTAGAAGACGAGTGGGGCTCTGCTGTCTTACAGAACCAGATAAGCCAAATGTACAGCGTGTGCTCCTGCTTCAGAAACAAGATGGAGTATTAGGTACACTTATAGGCACCAAACTTAAGTCCTATTTATAGTCACTTAGTCAAGCTGGATATCTTGGATGGAGCTGAACTGTGTGCAGGAGAAATGTCATGAGTAAAACTTTTGACACTTGATTCTTAAGGAAATTCCTGATTTTTCCAATTCTTTTTTTGCTTTCTATTTGGAAAATCAGGATGCAATATTTTGCCTGAGATTTCATATTGCCAAGTCAAATCAAACACACAAAAAGCCTTTTGCTTTAAATTCAGTATGCTTCAGTATCGTGTTTTTGAGCCAGGGGATTACCACAAAAACTGGGATTAAGGAAGACATTTTGCAGTGGTCTCTGGGAATGATACTTGCTGAGTTAGTTTGTTCTCAGATGAAACCCTGTCATGCATGCATTTAATTTTGACTGTCAGTGATACAGCTTTGATTGGCGTGGCTTTTTCTCTACTTTGCAGGAAAAATTTTACCCTAAAAATGGATTAATTTTTGCTTTATTTTCCTCACAACTTTAAGAATGTTGTACAATGGGTTCTATTTTTTAATGTGTTCTTTATTACTTAATGTGTTCCTAAAATGAGTCTGTAATGAGAGTTGCTGCTGTAGTGGTATTGCTGTAACTCACTATCCACAGACAGAAATGAGAACTCACCGTGGCACAAGATGAATCTGTTCCCATCCCAGCACCTCCAACTGTAGACAGAAGTTTGCTTGTCCAGGCTGTGGCAGGAATGAGAAACAGGACAAGGGCAGCTCTGGTTCTTTCTAAGGGTATGCTTTGAAATGCTTTATGTCCTAAAAATCTCATACAGCAGCTGGTTTATAGAGCTTTTTCTACTTGCCCTTCTTTTTAACCAAAATATTAACCAGAGGAAAAACTAAATGCAGTTTTCACTAGGGCTTGATATAACAAGAAACTCGCAAACTGGCAGACTGCTTGTGAAAGCAGCAAAAATGCTTATTAATAATCAAAAATGATTATTAAGCTCTAGTTTGGAAATTTACCTGAGAGGCAACACCTTTGGAACAAACCTATGTTGCTAATTTGTAGTTGCAGCTACTTCCGAAGTGTTGTCCTAGATTTTTTTTTACTTGGCTGTCATCTTGGCGTATGCCAATAATCGTTGACAGTCCTCTTCATATGCATCAGCTCTGTTCCCTTCATATACTGTGTGTTTCTGTGTTCTTTCAAACACATTACATAAAATGAGTCAATAAAAAGACATATGATAATAAGCATACGTGCCTCAGGCTTTGTGGTTTTAAAATGTCATGCTTACACAGGAAGTATTGTTTGTTAGAAGTCAGCAGTCTCAATAACCCATTATAGCTTTGTTTACTCAAGGGCACACAATAAGCTCTAATTTCAACTCCCAGCCAAGTGCTTCTTTGCTTAAACCCACAGTACCCCATCACATACTCAGGCTGCCGTTCACCTCACAGGCATTGTTTTAGGACATATTTTCCACAATATAAAGTTGCGCCTCATGCCACCCTGAAACCAAAACCCCTCTGTGAATCAAGGGCATAGTTATTTCATTACTTTGGCCTTCAATTAATTAGCCCTGAAGTAGCATGTTTCTGTTGCTCTGGATCAAGAAAGCACAGTGGGTGCTGTGCTCCAAGATGCTGAGAGTGATGGTGAGACGCTGCAATATCCACATCTTCAGAACTGCAGAGACTGTTCTTGCAACAGCACACACTGAAGGACAGGAAAACCTTGGAACTGGTTGTGGATGGGGTGAATTGTGTGGAATAATTTTGATAAAAGACTCATGCACAGAATGATATTCTTGCATCTGTGGGGAAAAAAGGAAAAAAAGAAAATCCAGAAATTAAGCTATCACGGTCCTCTTTCCTCCCCTTTCCTATTTTCAGGATAAAATGCAGCAGCCAGCTGTAAAGAATCCCCAAAACATAGGTGAGAAGAAGTGTGTTTCTTTGCCTTTTTATGCCCTGTCAGTTCCAGTCTCTGCATAGCATTGTGTCTTCTCTACCTTTTCTGATAATTCCTTCAGTCAAGTCAGAAGTCATCTGAAATTGCAATAGTTTTGGTGGAAGGCATTTTGTGGCATTCACATAATGACACTGAAACAGGTTTCAGGGCAGTTTTGACACTCTGGCCTCTAATTCCAAGAACTGTAAGGAGGCAGGTGGCAGTTAAAAAATTAGCAAAGTTATCTGAACTCTGTGCACCTCAGATGATGTTTAGTTTGGGTGCAGACCAAGCTCTGGGCAGAGGTACCAAGCATTCTTTTTTAGTAGGACCTGGTTTTGTTCTCTCTAATGTGGATTTTGACTGGAGCCAGTTTTCATTTGCATTATTCCAGATATGTGTATTAAATAAGTAACATTTAGGTTATGATTTTTGGCAACCCTGATCATGGCTTGAATTTGAAGGCAATTTGTAGTTTCATCATTTTCATAACTATGTTTTAATTTTGTTAACTGCTAAAGCAATTATTTCAGGATTGTTTTTCCTCTAAATTTTATTAAGCTGCAAAAATAATTCTTTTTGTACCCTCTAAGTGTATTGAAAAATCAGGGGAAAGTCTGTTCTCATACTCATCTGGATTCTGTAGTGAGAGAAGTGGTTATGGGACTGCCTATGGTGCTCCTTGAGGACATGACAGCTGGTCACTTAAATCATGGATGACCTCTTTCTTGGGGATGCTTCACAGTTGTGTTTTGGGAGCATGTTTGCCTACACCTGCGTTTTAGGCGCAGATCTTTGCCTGATTTGACAAGCCCTTCAGTTTCTTGCTTCACTTTTGTATCTCTGGTACAAGTTTTACCCTTAGTATCTTCCATTCAGTGTTGAGTGTAACCAAGTATCTTGTAAGGTTTTTGCCGCTTTCAGGCAAAACAGAATCAAGGAAGTAGTAGGGAACCCTATGCAAAAGCAATTTCACATGACATTAGTGAGTGGCACCGTGACCACCTTTTCTCCTAACCCACTCGGCATGCTGCAATTGCTTCTGTTGCATAGTCTGCATCTGTCAGCATGTTCTCTCCTTGTTTGCTCTGAAAGACTGTTATTTGCTGCTTTATTCCTACCCAGTTCATGGCCTGTTTTTGCGGATGCACATTGAATCTGAACCACGTTTAGCAATGCAGTAATTTGCCTATACTCTTTTATTAGAAATCATGGTCTTGGCTCTGCTGTTTGTTGAGTCGATGCCATTTCTGTCTTTTCCCCCTCCATTTTATCTTTTTTTACTGGTGTTCTCACTAGAAGTTCCAGATAATACTGGGGTCTCTATGCACTGGTGTGGGTCTTCAAACACCCAGTTAGTGTGGGCCCCTTCCCCAGTGAGCTTAGAATTTAATGCCCTTTTGGTAATGCTGCTGATTTTGGCTTTGTGCACATACGTAAACATAGCAAGAAGCATTGCCTGCCTAAGAAGCATACAGTGCAAGCAGATGTACAAAACAGAAGAAACCCAGAAGGAGGTAAGTAAATTAAGTGGCTCACTATTGCAGAAAACAGTAGTATTTATTACTTTTTTTTTCTTTTTATAGATTTTTTCCATTTAATCCCTGCCTTTCAGTATCCTAAACTGTGTTTGGAGTCTGTCAGGGGTTCCCGAATGTTAGGATAGAAATCACTAATTATACTTAAAGATTATTACATTTTCTTCCACAAACCTTTGTGGCTGAGAGCTGGTCTTTTGTTGCCACCAAGACCTATTGTATTTTATTGGCAAAGTAGTTGAGCAAGGTATCAGTATCTGGTATACAGTTTCTCCAGCCTGGGCAATCAGAAAGCTTAAATGCTATGTATCCAAGCTACTGGAGAAGCTGTTCATCTTTTTAAATACCAAATATGCCCAAAAGGCAGGGCAGTGTGCTATCCTGACAGTGATGGGGCCTCTAGTGTCTGCCTGCAGAAAAGAGAACTTGCCTCCTGCTGTGGAGTACTCCAAGCCCCCAGCAGTTCTCAGCCAAAAAACATTCTATGTCTTTGCATTCCTGTGTTTTGCCACTGCCAACTAAATGGCCAGAAATTACTACAGTGATTTTAGATAGAGAACGTGGAGCTGAGTTTAACTACCCATGCAGTACAGCTGAGAGAGCAGTTCATGGGAATGCTTGCTTCAGTGTAGAGTTGCAAGCCTGGGCAAGCTTCTCAGTGGAAGCCCTCCTGGGCATAAGCCTGGCAGTTGGTATCATGCCCTCTTATGAGGGAAAAGCTTTTGGAAAGCCGTCCCACTTCCAGTCACTTCCAGTCAGGCCAGCACTGGGAGTTGATCTGTGCAATGCGGTTGAAGATGCACTCAGCCCCTGAGCACACGGCGGCAGTACTCTGTTCTAGAAAGCTGATCACTGGTAGCCCAGTGATGGAGGTGTGCTGAGGACTGTGCATCTCATTCCCCTGCCATCAGTAAGAGATGGATGTGCGCCCTCAATTCAGGGGTGGCGGGTGATCTCGCAGTCTCTTTTTGAGCAAGACTGTTTTATGGGCATTACAGACCACCAATTCAGTGCTTTACACATCAGAGTATGAATGTAAACAAGAGTTGGGAGGGCATGCCTTTAACGCATGCAGTAGTTCACCATCTTTTGAAAAGCTATTGCTTTGCTCACTGAATTGCTGGCAGGTATAACATTAATCTATCTCTTTTAGGAAGAACACTGAGGATGAGAAGAGGTTAAAAAAGAGTAAATCAGCACGGTGCTGGGCTGATCTTGGATCTTTCCATAAAACATAAACCTGATTCCTCTACTTAGTGAAGGAACAAAGCTGGGCTGTGTGTCACAGCTTACTAGGTGTGACATTCTGAAAAAAGCATCCACTCCACTTCTGCCAATGATTTTCAAAAACAATTTGCACTTTATCTCTGTGAAACCACTAGATCACACATTAGCCAACACAGTCAGGTATCAGGAGTGAATCAATGTCTGGCTTGGCTCCCAAGGTCTCTCCCCTAGGTTTATTACTGTTGACAGTGGAGCCAGCAGTTAAAGGGCAGCATGAGATGACCATTTTGTAGATAACACTCAGTTTGGTGCATCGGTTGAGCCTGCTGGGGCACAGTTTCCTTCAGAGTGATGATAAATAGTATTGAAGTACTTCCAGAACAAACTTGCAGAGCTTACCCAGTTTTGTCTGTCATTTGAAGCCCCAAATGTTTTCTTAGACAGCAGGATAAAATACAGCAACAATAACAAAACCAAAAGATGTACAAAATATAGCAAGAAGCAATGTCTCGAGAAAACCGTGCCTTTTAGCAACTAGAAGTAAAACCCAACATAAACACATGAAGTGGGTGTAAGACATGTGGTATGGGATATAGTACCACATTTTCCATTCTCTTTAGGGAAGGCCACACATACTGTCTGTGAATGGGAAGCAGCTGGGAAGTAATCTTTATCAGCCTGAAACATATACTGGCAATCTTCAGAGCAAGCTATATTTTTCAAATTGCACTACCTTGCATTGCCAGCTGGAAAGATGTTTAATGTGAAAAGTTCAATAAGGAAAGGATTTTAAAGTAAAAATAAAAGATCCACTTTTAGCTCATTATTCTCTGATATGGGAACATTAATAGTTGTTAAGGATAGCTGAACTTAAAAATCCCTACTTAAAAATCTCCAGCAGAGTGGCTTTATGTGGTTCTATAGAAATGAGCAGTAAATCCACTGACTTATGTCATTTCTCTGCATAATATTCCATCAGCTCATCTGAATATGAAAGTCTGTCAAAACTTCTGTTATTTCAACCTTTTTTCCATAATTTACTGCGTTTTGTAACTCTCCACAACTTGTGCTCATCTTTGCTTCCACTTGTCCTCCAAGGCTTTTTCCTTCTAAAAATTTTACATTATCCTGGCGTCCCAATCCTAAATAACCTTGAGCATTAGTGGGGAAATGAGTCTCTTTCAAATATTAGGACAAACTTATTCAGTCCCTTGCTGGCCGTGACTTGAGAGCCATGGCCACATAGTTTAAATGGGTGAATGTTGTATGTGTGAATTAGCAACACTATAGTATTGGCTCTTTGTTACAAATCAGAAGAAGAATTTGCAGCCAGGATGAATGAATGAAATGAAGTCCTACAAAAACACTCAAAAACACTTTTTAAAAATAGCTTGGATCATGGTGCTGTATTTTCAATGGACTCCTTCCAGTTTGATGTGCATTGTGTTATTTGAAGTTCAAGGAGAAGGATGACTCTGCATGTCAGTGCAGCTGCTTTTCCTAAATATGGAAATGTGAAGGGTCTGAGGTGAAAGTGTCTACCACTTTTCTCTCTACAAGCCCTCTAGTTGTTTATCCTAACCTGGCTTTAGCATGAATGGCTTTTAAATAATGCTTGTAAACACACAGATAAAGGGTGGCCGTGACTGCAGGCGGCAGAGCCTTTGGATAATTTGTTTAAGAGGAGTCTAGGCAAGCTTTGTGCCTTGCCTGTGGTATTACCAAAGCTGGACAATCTGAAGGGGATGTGGAATACTTGTGAGGTGTTTGTGAAAGTCTGGGGACATAGTTAGGGAGTGTCTCAGTCCAATCCTGATGAACATCTCAATATTGAACACAGAGGGGTGTTGTCATCCTCTCCTGCCCCATCTACTTTGTGCGCCTAATTTTGCACAGTATTTTTATTATCTGGTCTTCTTTCTCCCACATCTCTGCTTTACACCTGTTAGCCTCAGATTTGACAGGAAACTGAGTGATATCTGAATATGAGTCAGAACTCATCCAGAAGCACAGCTTACTTATCATGTTGATAGCCTTGGGCTTTTCCTGAGTTCTTAATACCCATTGTATTCAGCCACTATTAAAGCATGGTGTTGCTTTACACAAATATTAGATCTAAAATCTGTCCCTCTTCTTACCAAAGGGCAGATAAGAGTTTTACTCATTTCCTAGTGAAAAGTCATCTTTACTCATTGACCTGATGATTTGAAAAGGAAAATAATTTAAAATAACAATAGGGTAGCTCACAGTTTGAGGTCAGGAGTGTATTCTCAGGGATAGGCAGAGTATTGTTTAAATGCTATAGATGACAATGATTAAGGCAAATTGATAACCTCTTGAGAGTGCTGCATCTGTAACCCAGTATTCTCCTAGGTTACATTCAGGTGCATACTAATGAAGAATTACTAATAGTTGGTGGGGGGTTTGAGTGTGTGGAAATCATGGAGGCAGCCCGTAACTGTTTTGAAGCATTAGACATGTTTGATTTTAGATAAAATGAAATTTCTTGGCAGGCACTGGGTATCTGTTAATAGTTTTTCATCACTTTGGTGAATGGTCAGGTTTTCAGCCTTCTCTGCTTTTTTGGCATTTGTGTAATACTCAACGAATCCTTCATTACTTGGAACCCAATTTTCTGCATGTACACCCATAGACATGCTCTTATTTATGTATTTGTTCATATTGGGGATACACATGGATTTTTAAACTCTTTACCACGCATGCTAGGGATCAAGGATGTGGGGGAGGGACTCTTCATTAGGGACTGTAGTGATAGGACGAGGGGTAATGGGTTCAAACTTAAACAGGGGAAATTTAGATTGGATATGAGGAAGAAGTTCTTTACTGTGAGGGTGGTGAGGCGCTGGAATGGGTTGCCCAGGGGAGTTGTGAATGCTCCATTGCTGGCGGTGTTCAAGGCCGGGTTGGACAGAGCCTTGG
>JANRGW010041153.1:2712-28778 GCA_024733675.1 Psilopsiagon aymara | reverse complement strand
GCTCCAGTCCCTGATCATCCTCGTGGCCTCCTCTGGACTTGTTCCAACAGTTCCATGTCCTTTTGATGTTGAGGACATCAGAACGGCACACAATACTCTAAGTGAGGTCTCATGAGAGCAGAGGGGCAGGATCACCTCCCTCAACCTGCTCATCATGCTCCTTTTGATGCAGGCCAGGATACGGTTGGCTTTCTGGGCTGCGAGCGTACACTGCAGCCGGCTCATGTCCATTTTCTCATCAACCAACACCCCCAAGTCCTTCTCTGCAGGGCTGCTCTCAATGAGAACAAAGCAAAAAAGAAAGCCTGGACTTGCCCAAAATGTAAAATAAGATCTCTGAAACACTACAGTGAACTTCCACAATAGTCTACTAGCCACACTGGCACAGATCTGGAGTGGGGAAGATGACTAAAGAACACTGAGAAGTCTGCAAAACTTGGGAGCTACTGTGCGGAAGTGGAGAAGAGAATCATACCAATGTTATAATGGTAGCTACAAAGCGAGGCGGGGCTAGGCTGCAGCAAGCTTTGTCTAGAGCAGGAGTTCTGGCCAGAAGTGGAAGAGAAAGGTAGCAGTGCTCGAGTGATGCTGTGATGCTGCTCAGCAACATAACCGCATTGTCAGAAAGGAAGGTGTCTGTAGTGCTACCTCTGCTGCAAATACCCTTATTCCACACTTTTTAGCACTCTCAGTCCCTGGTCATATTTACCTCAAACTGTAGTGGAGTATTGCAGCGGCTAGCAGCCAGAGAAGGAATTGGTGAGAACATGATGCCATAACCATTGCGACTCTCCTCCTCTCCAGGCAGCGATGAGCTGGGTGTAGCCAGCTGTGGGCTCGCTGAGCCAGGAACTGAAGGGATGGGAGGTGGAGGGGTGACGGGAGACAGCGGCCTCAGCATCTTCTTCACATTCTGCTCCATCAAGTAGCGAGACTTCCATTTCTTCAGGGGACTCAGCAAGTCTGAAAAACAGACTGAGCTGAGGACAGGGCTCCACCATTAACCTTAAGCATTAACCATGTGCAAACCACACACTGTTTCCTGGCCCTATTCCCAACCAAAATGGAGCCCATGAGTCTCCAATGTGACCATGAAAGGTTCCTCAAAATGAAGTACCTCTGAAGTACTTCCATACCAATCTTGAGATATGTTATACTGAAAACAGAACAATCAGGAACATATAGTGAACAGGGAAAGGAAATATCTCAAGCAGAAGTATAAGAGGGAGCTAGGGGTAAGGAAGACAGGAAGGGATAGAAAGAGGAAAGGGGTCAGAGGACATGTCACTGCTACAACCACAGGCAGCTCAGTTATTACCTGAACCTAACAGTTGCCTATAGGCTATACCAATGCAGCCCAAACACTTTCCACTCCCGCAAAGGATTAATGCCTTTCCCTCAGGCCTACCCAGAGTCAAAATAATATCTTTTTTGATGCTCAGTTTGAAGAAAAAAATAAAAGTGTTCAGTAAATCCTGCAGTTCAGTTGTTTCTTCTCCAGATCTTGCTCAGGGACGTGCATCTATTGCCTCTGGCATTCTGTTCAGATCCTATTCATCTAACTTTTCAGTAATCAATTCTGTATTTTCTGCATGATGTCTAGCTTCCTGTCTCTGTTGTCCTTGGAAAACTGCTCCCTGACTGGGCAGATCTTCACCCTCTTTCTCTGTAGAAAGATTCAGACACAATATTTAACCATTCTGCTGCTTTACTCACAGATTTTAGCTCCTGTCTTTGAGACTTAATAATTTGCTCATTACCTACATGCCTGTGAGACTTTGCTATATCTTCCTATAGTCAGTAGACGTTTATTTGTCCATCTAACAGCACCCTGCTGGAAAGAGATGATATTGTACTCTTTTTTGGTTTTTATCTCAATTGGACTAAGCATCACACAGCACTGAGGTTGATAAAACAAGATAAAGTGATTATCTTTCCACAGAATACTGAGAAGCTTCACCCCCGGTTAAGCTAGAATGGCTCTGCAGAAAAACAAATGAAGGGCAAAGTATCACTCACCTTCACAGAGCTGTGCCATTGAGCAGGAGTACACATTAAGATCACATTCTGCACAGCTGCTCTTGTTATTCAGCAGCTTCCCCAGTTTCACTCAAGGGCCCACACTACTGGTGCTGAGCACTTACCTGTGTCATCCTTGCAGATGCTTGAAGAACTGCTGCTCTCGTTACTTTGGTATAGACACTGGGTTCTGTTCTCTTGTGGAGCTGGTGAGGTCTGAGTCATCCCCTCTTCCAGAGCTTGTTTGATCCAACGCTGAAACAGAACGAGACTGCATAAACATGCGAACCCTCTGGTACTTTCTATGTTGTTTTGCAGGATGCAATCAAACTCCTACACCTCAGTGCAGCAGGGCAGACTGCTTGGAACACTGCTGTTACCTCCTTCAGGTGTGCTCAGACAGGAACCTGTTAGAACACAGCAGTTAGCACCATGTCTACCACCTACTGTGATGGGGCTGACTATGAGCTCCTGATGTGCTCAGCAGTCTTCAGCAATAACACAAAGTAGAGAGTAAATTATAAATAGACAAAATGCAAAACTCTGGCAGCTGAAAACTATTACAAGGAATCTTAATTAAAAAAATAGGAGACAAATATGATGAACTATCTTAAACCCCTGATTTTTGCAATAAAAGCTGTTTCCTGCCCAGGAGGACACACACACACTGTCCCCCTGCTCCACTAAGGCATATTAGAGCTTAACACAGACTCTGCTATAACAATTCCAGCAGAGAAATGGCTGAGTTTAATCACATAACAATTCTTCCAGGACCGTGCTTGCTGCCAGAGACAAAAAGCAAAGAAAAAAACTGTGATAAAATGCAAGCAGCAGTTTCCAAGGGGGGTAAACCAAGAAGAGGATAATAAAGGCAAATCTTTTCCTTAGCTGCTAATGAAAGAGATGAAAGTCACAGTGGTCTTCTGAATACAGACAATGAAGAATATTTCACATCTCATGCAAGTGAATACGAAGTCTCGGCAAATCTGCCCTGTACCTTGACACAAACCAATTCCTGATGGCAGGCAGGAAACCTTTGCTTGCTTTACAATAAAAAATAACCACCACAATGTAAGGGAATACTCCCAGGTGATTCAGTAAAATGACAGCAAATTGCTGAAGAAAGCAAACAGTGATTTGCACTTGTGTTGTTGGACTCACTTGACCAGCCTCTTCTCCCAGAGAGGTTTATAATCATAAGTTACCTTTCAGATATCCACACTTCATCTGCACATCAGCAATATGTATCCCATTTTTGACACACATATGTGACTTATGATTGCTCAAAGCTATCATGGAAGTGCATCAGAAATTCAGTGGCCACAAAACTCCAAGTGAAAAACTTGAAGGCGTGGATGGAGAGCAGGTGACCAGACTTATTTTGATGGTTTCCACTACTGTACAGCAGATGCTTCTCCGTTCAAATATAACTCAGTGGGCTCCACTGTGGCCACCAGGGAAAGCGAGAAGTGCCAGCCAGTCTGGAGCACTGCTACCTCAGATGGGGATCTGATCTGACAGCCAAGTCACTGCACACTGCGTGATTAATGCGAGCAGGTTATACAGTTCAGTTTCTTTGTGAGGTTCAGACATTGGCAGGCTTTGGATGCAAACTGAGATCATCAGTTGAGAGGTTTTGGCACAGTCCTCAGTAGCTTAAGGAATAGGCCTGCAGACAATCCAAGAAAATATGTGATCTATTCAACAGCCTTTATAAATCAACCTTCTTGACCGAGCAGGCAAGACAAAGACCAGGTCTTGAGAGAGCAAAGCCATCAAGTTCTATGCCATTTCTAGACCTCAGCTGGCTGAAAGGGAGGTCTTCCCTGTGAGAGTTTTCTAAACATTCCTGAATGTGAGCAGTGACTTTGTCTACATTTCCATACTGTCAGTGATGAAACCACCGAATGCTACCAAGTATTTCCCATGAAAAAAGCTTGGGAACTCCCACAAAAGTGGGTGAAGCCACTTGAACAGTTATGGATCATTTCCTTTCAAAAGGCAGAAATCTAACAAATTACCTTCTGCAACATCTGTTCTGGAAATATTAAGGGTTAGAAAACTAATGGGTTGTTCTAACAAATGTAGGAAATCATAAACTGAACATGAATCTACATCAACCTGTCAAAGAAAATTCAGTCATCATCCTCGGATGGACAAAACGGGTGTAGGCTACAAGATGCAGAGCAACTCTCTGCTCTGAAAACATCCCGGCTGCAACACAACATCCTGTTTTGGACATTTGGCTTCAGAAAGATGTAGATTAAATGGAAGTCATCCAGAGTGAGACTAGGCCATTCCCTCACCAGCAGTGAGAATTATTGTATGACTAGAAAATAGCCAACTGAAGCAACAGACTGGAAGACTTGTTCTGTGACAACAGTTTCCACTGACTTGTGAGCTTGCTGCTGGCTGGTTGTACAGCAAACACACCAGACAGACAACTCAGAACAGCTCTTACAAGTTTGCTCTCAATGCTTCTCTCTGCCCTGAGGCTCAAAGATACTGTTATGCTTCAAAAAAAGCAGCTCAAACCTTGAAGTTCTCAGCTTAAAGATGCATGGGAAGATTGTGCAGACATATAGAAACAAACATAGCTTTGTTCATATGAGTACATATGAATGATCAAGAGCTTGACCTGTGAAGGAAATAGCCAAGAGAGACCTTGGCTTCTTTTTGTAGGTGCCTGTTATGGCATAACAACAAATTGGCTGAAGGTGGAAACAAAGTCCAAAGCTTCTCCCTGGCAAAACTCCCCCCAAAGCAGGCAAAGGAACCAGGCCATGGTACCTGGCTGTGAAAGCTACCAAGAGTGGAAGATCAGAAATGATCTCCATTAAATTGTTCTCAAGCAACGACACAGGAACTGGAAGAGCCAGTGAGCAAAGCTGACAGGCAATAGGCAAGATGGATTCTGATAGAAACCTGACTGAGCAAACTAACCAGGACTATGGTTTCCCTGTGATGGGTAACTGCAAGCATGGCCACATACCAACTCTGGAGGAATGAAGCCCTCAGCTGGGCTTGGTTCAGGCTTCCTGCACAGCCACAAGTACCCGTTGTAGATAGTCTTATGATCCCAAATAAAGAGCTGTGGGCTTGCTCTTGCAAACAGCCAAGCCCGAAGCTTTACTAAACAACAGAGGCTCTCCAAAGACAATGGATCTTGACTGAGGCAATGTATTCTTGAGGTCTTTTGCAATGCCGTCTTATCCATACAATGCCAACCATCCTCTGACTGTGAAAGTGGTACATAAAACATTCTAAAGGCAATGACTAGAACTCCTTGAATCACATATGCTGGATAATAAACAGTCGCTGCAGATTTGAAAGTACATGTTTTTAAGAGGAGAGCCACGGAACAGTTGCTCTACTTGGTAAAAGGCTCAGATGAAGACTGAGCCCTGGCTAGGAAGGCATCAGCAGCCATAGCCTGGAGACTGAATCGACACACCAGGTAAGGCCAGCTCAGCAGGAATACATGGAAATAGGCTCAAAGAAGACACAATGACCTTACAGTGATGCCAGTAAGAGCTTGCTGACTACAGAGCTCCTGAAGGGGAGACCTGACCAAACGTACCTTTTTACAGGAGCTGTAAACTCCATCCAACAGAAAGGGCCTTCGCCGCCTCTCGGGGTTGAAAGGTGAACCAAAACGAATGTAGTGTTTAGGTGTGGTACAAATCAGCGGGGAGTGGACGAGACCTGGCAACATATTCAGGGTAGTTGCCAGAACTGTTGGGTCTGTAGTAATGCGCAGAGGACATTCGATAGGGCACTCCTGCTTCTCAGCCTTGTCATTCAGCCATTCCGTAACAAGATACTGAAGGAGAAAACACACACGTCAATGCAACTAGAACAGGTGAAGAAAGGCAATATGGCACAAAGGCATATGGGGAAGCAGTGCTCTGGTCAGCCTGTGTGCTAAAACCTCCCTCCCTCCTCAACAGGAAGGAACACAGCCAGGATGTCCTGAGTCAAACCCAATTGTCATCTATTGCAGGCACAACAGGCAATCCAGTTTCACACAAGTAGCTTCTTGATTTTATGCTGTACTCATCTCACTAGAAGGTTCTCCCAAAACTTGATCACCTTGTTCAAAACTAGTATCCAACTGCAAGCATAAATGTATTACTGGCAAATGGCCACTAATGGCCAGAATGTGGCAGTTAGCATTAGCTTCTTTGCTGTACCCAAAAGTGAGACCTCTTCGATTGCATCTGCTGGTGTCTAAGGTCTGTGCAGATTTGCCATAAAGATCAACTAATTTCTTTGTCTGATCTTTGTGTGTACAGGGATGAGCAGAGATTCTGAATCATGATGAGGGCTCTTATCCACTACAGAACAAATATTACTATAAAAAATAAAATCACATAATTTCAACTATTCTGAAGAACTGTTTCACTTGAGCCAACTTTTCCCCAAAGGCCACATAAAACCATTTTTTCCCCTCCAGTTTCAGCACTCAATCATATTTACCTTTTTAGTTTTGGGGTACTTTACTGCAGCTCGATTAGACTGAGATCCTGCAGCCAGGATAGCAGCTGGGTCAGATCCTGTTAACTGTCTGCCTTCTCCTGGACCTTCTACGTTGCTGACATCTGCTGTGGTTACCAAGCTGGCAGTGCTTCCTTCCTCTGGAGCAGCCTGTGCGAGTTCAGCTTGCTGGGAACTGGCTTGTTTCTGCCTCCTCAGTCTTTGTGCTGAACTGGTCCGGTATCGAGAGAAGCGGCTTTTTGGTCGAGGCCTGGAGGGTTTTGGTGGAGCTGGCTTAGCAACTGCTTTTTCAGGGACAGCATCCTACAATATAAAGTGTCATTAGTCCAGGCACCTCTGTGAGTATTCTCTTTCTCTGCATACAGCATCAAGGGTTGAGATCTACTGAATGACACTACCTGACTCTCAAGATCTGTAGATCTCAATGAGACTGTACTGGCTCCTGAGATGGCTTTGAGGACCCTTCTAAAACACTGGAACATTATCCTTTTGTCTGCTATGTTCTTAAGGGGTCAACAAGAACATCTGTCTTAAGGAAGAAAGCAGCAGTATGAAATTTGCCGCTTGTCTCAAGGCAACTGGTCTTAATCCTGACCTGAGCTGTCACGAATCATTCCAGGCAAGTACCTGGGCCCTGCCATGTAATGAGAACACATGTATCCAAAGTAGACCAGGCTGAAAAAACAAAGAAAAGGCAAAGAATTCCTCAATCACTGCAGTTTCCCATCCAGCTTAAGCTCGCACCAATACAGAATGGGCTCACTTGGTGAAGGAGCTGGGCTTGTTCAGCCCTGAGAAAATTTAGGGGAACCTAAGAGCAGTCTTCCTACATCCAGACTGAAGCCACCAAGAAGATGCAGTGGTGCATCAATGTACATACACTGAAATGAGAGGTTCAGACTGGATACAAGGCAAAATTGTTTCACCATGAGAACAGTCATGAATTGGAAGAGGTTTCCCAGAGGGACTGTGCAATCTCCATCCTTAGACGATTTCAAGCCAAGGCTGGTTAAACCCTGGCCAACCTGGGCTGACCTCAGAGCTGATCCTGTCTGACACAAAACAGATTAGAGACCCCAGGAAGCTCCTCCCATCCTGAATGATCTTACGATCAGCTCTGCTGTATCTGAGCTTGCTACAAGCTATTAAACCATCCTTCTTCATCTTACCGTTACTTGAGAAGACCGTCGTGTGTTCACCCCAGTACTGCTGTTACTGTTAGCAACATTTGGAGGAGCAGGAGCAGCAACAGCAGCAGCAGCAGCACTAGCACTCTGTGCTGAACTTCCATCCTCAGTTTCAGGAGTCTCTGTCTTTATTTCCTCCAGCTCAGGAGCTTCAGAACTGACAGTGATTTCAGCATCAGTGCTGTTACGGTCTGAGGGTTGCTCTCGTCTCCTCTTTCTCTTTTCCAAGTTTTCAAACATGTGCATGATGGCTTCTACCTTCCTGTCTTCCCGGGACTAGAACACAAGAGTAAATTAATGTCAGCACTGCAAATCATGCATATAAAAAGGAGGAGGCAAGAACAGATACGGGATGCGGCACAGGAAGGAGAACAACTGCCAAATAGCAATGACAAGAGCCAGAAAGGGGACAGAAAGAAGCAGTTCTTTCCAGATATTTGCATTTTTCAGTGTGGCAAATTTCCCAGAACAACAACAAAATAATCATGTGTTCATAGAGTAACTAGAAGAACTAGACCTTGTTCTTCAATAGGACCACTTAGATACTACTGGGTTACGTTTATAAAACAGCCGCAAGGAAAGTCATGATTTTGAAGAACTAAAAACCATAAGAAAGAATAAATAGAGTGAAGAGACAACTTGGAAACAAACAGAGCTACTCACTAATGACTAAACAGTAGAAGCAAACAGAAGCCAGAGGCAATAGAAGAGAAGCAGTAATTTGCAGCAAGTATAACATCACACAAACTGACTAAAACAATCCAGATTCATTCATTCCCTGATGTCAGGAGATCACCCAGCTCACAAATAAAAGCTCTTGTCTAAACAGCTTATATAGTGGGTAAGAAAAAGAGAACATGAGAGAATAGAGGCAAAACCAAAGGTGTTTTATTAGGTAAACAGAAACAACAGGAAATCCTATCACTGAACTGTGTCAGAAGTAATTGGAATTATGTATGTAAAAGGCCCAGTACAATAAAGACTGGCAGAAACCCCAGGCTAAATCAAGTGAATATTAAGCTGTGGGTCAAGTGCCTTCTGAAACTTGCCAGGGAGGAGAAAGTACTTTAAAGCACACAGGAGTATTCAATCACAGCAGCCTGGCCTTTACAGTTTTCTGGTCAAAAATGTTCCACACACACCAAAAAAACCCCACACCAGACACTGAGAAAACTATAGATACATGTATTTACCTGGTGCCAAGTATAGAAAACCCAATCTCATTAAAGGAGATTAAGTGGTGCCACGCACAGGAACAGGGTTTACAGGCTCATGGGAAACTAACACTTCCTGAACTATACTATCCCGGGAAGAGATCAGCTTCTCTGCTGAATGAAATTTTCCCCCCAGGCTAAAGGGCAGTTTGATGGATGGCTGCTCCTGTCCAGATTTCAGTAGGAACTGACTGCTTTATCTCACCTGTGCTAAAAAAAACTCCATGAGATAAGCCAAAGATCTCGAACTGGGATGGCCCTCGGCTCTGCACTTTACTGCACTAGCTCCAACTAGCTCCACATTTAAAGCATTCTCAGGAAATTTACACATGGAAGATCCCTATCTCCCGTTAGAGAAAGACGGGAGATTACTGGATTTGGTGAACAAGTGAAAAACAGGGAACCCCTTGCTCCCAGTACATTTGCTGGTTGGTTGAAGGACGGGAGCACTTTTTCCTTCTTCCTTGGTTTGTCTGGGTTTTTTGCAGTTTTGAAAGGGGGTATAATTCTTTTTTAATGGATAGAGCCAGAACAACTCTATTCACATGCATGAAGCATTGTGTTCCAGGGAGCAATCCCAGGTGCCATAAGAAGCACAAGAGAAAACAAACAGCTCTAGTCAGAAAAGAAGAAGGCTGAGAAGCGACTGTGTTATCAAAGACCCAAGAGCACTACGGAACATCTTGACTAAGACAGTAACGATTTGGAAGCACACAGGAATTTCCCAATAAAGAACATAGCAAACGTCGCTGACTTGTGCCAACAATGCTGCTTGTGGTCTACCCTTCCTATTAACTTCTGCCACTTGATCCTACCCTTTTCCCACTTGGCAACTCATTTATGAAGCCATAAAGGGAACAGATATACATTAACAAACCTAACCCTCTAACACAGGTCAAGTTCTAACAGAAACCAGGTCCGGTTCATCATACCATCTAGTGGAAGGTGCCCAGCCCATGCCAGAGGGATGGACTAGATGATCTTCAAAGGTCCCTTCTGACCCGTACTATTCTATGATTCTGCATGGCTCCATAAACTCCTGTACGGGCACTAAAGAAGGGCAGCAGGAATGCAAAAAGGGTGCATTTACGCTTTTGGAATCTAGTGCTGATTGTCTTGTTAATGGCATGCTTTAGAGCATAGAATAGCTCTGAAAGTAACAGTTAAGCCTTTCAATTAGGAAATAAATACACACCCCACCCCCCACCCCCTTCTAATCTGCAGTGCTCTAATGTAAATCCTGTGGAATCAGTCTGTGTGGCTGGTATTTTTTGGGTGGTTTTGGGTTTTGTTTGTTTTTTATCAAATTATTGAAAACCACTGACAGTTGGAATTTGTGTTGAAACAAGTGAAATCACCACTTGGACCTGCTGGTCACTGCATGAAGCATGTCCCAAGGGGGATGATATCCGGACTAAGAAAGGTACTTGCCCGTCGGCTGTGGGCC
The DNA here is from genome assembly GCA_024733675.1 of Psilopsiagon aymara. Classification (NCBI taxonomy): domain Eukaryota; kingdom Metazoa; phylum Chordata; class Aves; order Psittaciformes; family Psittacidae; genus Psilopsiagon; species Psilopsiagon aymara. The sequence goes on along the minus strand of JANRGW010041153.1, from coordinate 18,414 downwards.
AAAGCTCCCTGTTCATCTCCAGGCTCCTCCTTCTCCCCTTCTTGTTTCTCCTCCTTCTCTGTCACCTGAAAGAGAAGCCCAGATTTAGTATGTCAAAGAAGATCTAGCACAGTCATAGTTAATCAGGATTCCTATGGTAATCTAAGATGCTAAAGGCTTAACAAAGGCCTCCTGCACTCACTGTTCTGAAGATCCCAATGCTGTAGGGCATTGGATTCCACACCACTGAATGAGAGAAACATACATAACAGTGTCAAGGGCTTTACCTCATTGTCACTGACTGCTGCAGGTCCCTCAGGAACTTCCTCTGTTTGCTGACTGCTGTTCTCATCCGAAGCCATGCCCTGCTGTTCCATTTCCAGCTCCTTTCGACGGGCTTTCCGCCGGCGTGTTTCTGCCCCAATCAGTGTGCCTAAAACAGGTGGAGGTAGGTGTTCTGCAGCATTTGGGCTACGTTTCTGCACAGGGCAATTCCGGTTCCCCTTGTGACACGCACAGTCCACTTTATAGTTGCTGCTCCAAAACACAAACATAATTCGTGTCACTCTTCATTTCTCAACCCTCCTACAGACATTCAATGCATCTCCTACTAAACATCTCACCACGTGCCAAAGCAAGGACAGCAGGCTACCTTATGGCCTCTATTGGAGAATATGCCAGCAGAACTGGACAGAATAGCCGGAAAATGCAATTCAGTAGAAAACGGAGCAAAATGTAGAATGCGAGGAAAGGGCTGGAGGAAGATGTCCAGTCCAGGAGGGCAGTGGAGAGCTCCTGGGTGAGGTGAAGGACTCACCAGATGTTGTACTCATAGTCAAAGGCGATGGTAACCTCTGTGTCCTTGGCAATGGTGGCAACAGCATAGATACACAGGTGGATCATCCCATCAGCAATCACATGACGAACCTTGTTAAACAAAGCAGAGAGAAACTAACATCTCCACAAGTTGCACTTCCTATTTCCAAGAGGGAAGGCTCCTCTGCAAAGTAGCTCTTATCTGTTTCATGAATAATTACCCCAAATTCTCCATAGGGAAAAGCCTGCTTCACTGCTCCTGTCGCACCCTGTGTTTTTCCACTTACACTTACTACCAACCTGCTTACCCTAACTCACTCTGCAGCCAAAGGAAAGCCATAAAAGAAACTTTCTCCTTCTAAACAAAAAAACCCCTTGTGTTCCCAAACTTTCCCTTCTTGCAAGCACAAACCATCAAACAAGCCTGAGATGCAGAGAATTTACCCCATTTACTGCATTTTAAATTTGAATATTCATAAAAAGGGAACGCATTACACATGGATTTGCCACTAGAGTGATGAAGAAGAGCGAATTTACCTCTGCATTTGGAGTGCAGGACCGCCTGATGAACCTGGCATCGTTACCAAAGGTGCGGGCATCAACGCACATTTCAACACCATTGAACTTGGAGTAGAACAGCACAAAGGGATATGGCCTGGAGAAGTAACAGAAGGTCTCAATCCCCAAATACCCAATTCCCATGGCATTTACAACAGGTATCACCCTCACTTCACTGGAAACAGCACTTCCATCAGCGCTATTGCTTTGATGCTTAAGCACTTCCATCATCACAGTCTAACAGATCCAATTCAGAGGGGTTTGGTCCATAAACAGAGCATCGGGCTGAGGCTACACATTTGATTTCCCATTTCTATGGACTGCCCAGCTGACAAGGGCCCTGTCAAAGTGCATTATCCTATAGAGACATTAGTCTCTCCATGCCATGATGCTCTCATACTAATCACTTCATAGTACTCTTACTTTTTGAAGAAATGCCCATTGACCTCGAATTGCTGCCGTAACATAACCTTCCCTCGATACTCAATTATAAGGGTATCTAGTGCCAAGTCTCTTGCTGCCCTCAGGATCTTCCGGTGCTTCTGAACCCGAGTCACCCTTCCCAGCTGCAGCTGTAACAAAAAACAGAGCAACAGATGAGAATTTAAACCAAAGGCCTTTAACTCATGAAGTGTATTTTACCTGTATGAAAAGAGAAATTACTCTAGTGGCAACACACACAAGCTCTGCCAGGTGAATACACTGTTTATTCTGTAGCAGTTTAGTAAGGACCAATGATTTTGATAATATTTATCAAAAGCAAAGAGTATTTATTCCTTTCTTTCAACAATACATTTTACATATCTATCAGGCCAAGGATTTCAGTCTTGCAGCTAGGAGGCATAATCAGACCTGTCAGTTGCTGCTAACAGGGAACTGCAATTATGGCCACTTTCACAGCCAGAATAACTCAAATCTAGCCTAAATTGTGGGTTGTCACACATTCAGAGGAAAAAAACACAAGCTTTTCCTTCTGCAGAGGATGGTAAGCTCCAGCTAACAGGCCAAAGACTTCAGCTGTCAATTTCTATCTCCATCCAGAAACCTCTCTTCATCTGCTTGCTCAACTAGTGCTCTGCGTTTTTTACATGAAGAAACAATTTTATAAGTAAGCCTTTTCCTGTATCTTCTTTATGTTAAAGTTTACAACTCTATTACAACGGACTTTCAAATGGTGTCCTGACAGTACGAAACAGCAACACTCTTTAAGCACAGCCAGCCAAATATGACACAATTTATGGACTAATGGAAGGGACACTGTAAGCACTGAAACACTTCTTCCATAAAAACAATGTCCTTCTCTCGCTTAACAGATTGAACCTCTCTGCAAGTAAAGATTATGTGAGGATGGCTGGCTGCCTCACCACTAGAGCTGTGCCTCTTCTTTCCTAAGGATGCTATTCATTGCTCATAAGGACCCAGTTCTGATGTTTTTCCAGAATGAACTGATGCATAAGTGTTCTTACTCCAGCAATAATAACAGTCATCTATCTAAATTAGATGTAAATCACAAGATTTTATTAAAGCAAGCTCCCAACTTTTGCTGATAGAACTTTCTTGTTGGAAACAGCTACTGAGCATGCTGCTCAAATGGGTAAAAATCACATTAACTTCAGAAGTGGCTCAGTCTGGACAATGACATTCTAACCTTGTGAAAATGAACTTAATGCCTTAAGGCAGTACTCAGAACCAAATGAAACTCTCCATACTGAGTGCTGAGAGTACAGAACCCCAGATAGGTTGGGTTTTTTATTAGCAATCTTGTATGTGCTCTGAATTAAACCCCTTTTGGGAAGAAGATGGCTTTCATTGTTTTACTATGACATTACGCTGCGGATCTTGGATCGCCAGTAAAGTAAGATGTTTTGTTGACTTCTGTCAGGTCCACGATAAAGACAGCTTCACGAAACTATTTTTCTGAAACCTATGCAGATGGAAGTAATGGTCTTGCTATTACAGATCTCCTCATATATCTCTCTTTCATACCACAGTATCTGCTGGCAATGGGAAAAACCCAGATGCACGTATCTGAGCCTCTGAAAAGCCTTGCAGGGCGTCATTTGCCTATCACAGGTCCTGATAGGAGCTTACAGAGGATTCCTCAAGCCCACTGAAAACAGTGGGAGAAAGATGTTACTTCCAGACTAAGAAGCCAACCTGGCCCTGATTTCTGATCAACAAACCCATGACATGAGTGAACTGTAAGATAAGACTGCTTGCATTGCCAAGAGTAGTGGCTAAGTTGTTTCAAAACAGCGGATGTGCTTTGTACTGTGGTAAGACAAAGTAAATAAATAGGAATAGCTTTGTTAGTGTGTGACAGAAGGAGATAAGCAGAAAGTCCCTGAAGTTGGTAGGTAAATTAGGACTGAGACACAAGCATGTCTCCAGTTGAGTATTTCTCTTTCTATACTACCACTTGGTTTGCTGCCATACCCAATTTCTCATCAAAGCTGGCCCTATGCAGACAGGCTGGACCAGACAACCTTCTGCAGTTCCTCCTAACCTCAATTATCCTACTAATCTATCAAATTCTCTTAGTATCTCTCAGAAATGTGAGTTTATGGCTGGCAGCCTTCACTACGGCCCATGACTGACCTGTACTACTGTTCACCTGGTGCTGAACAGAGCTGGAATAAGGTTGGGTGGTGGGTGGTAGAAAGAGTCCGTGAAGGAAAGAGAAGCTCTGCATCTGTAAACTTAGTTATCCAAGTCTGGTAAAACAGGAATGATCTCCAAGCTTTCTCTGCTAAGGCCCTGGCTCAGCTTGCTTTGGTTCCCTGAATTCAGAAATAAGAAGAGGATTAAATGCCATGCTTTCATGTGTGAAAGGAACAAATGATTTTGTTCATGTCACTCCCTGGGGACTGCTGACTGCTCATCAAACAAAACTGCTCCGATATGTTTTCAGAGCAACATCTGCATAATAATCAGTGGCTTTATTTTATAAAGGCCCTTTCGCTCTTCACTTCAGAATGTGAAATGAATCAGGAGTTTGAGCTCAAGTCAGCAATTATCAGAGGCAACAAAGGGCAGATACTGACCCTGGGTTTGGTTTGGCAACAGCAGGCAGAAAAGTGATTCACAACTTTCAGTTTGTTAAGCATCTGGCAGCAGCCAGCACTGAGATGATTTTATTCATGACACTGAACGGCTTCATATTTTCACAAGTTTCCCTCTGCATCATGGGGGCAGTTGAGAACTGGTTTATTCAAAGCATTTCAATGACCAAAATCCCATATCCATGTATAACTCTTAGGCCATCCTTCCCTACTCCTCTTGGCGTGGGGAAGCTTTCAGGGCACTTACTTCTCTCTTCTTTCTTTACGTACAAACTTGCATCATTATCTACCCAAGCCAAAAACCACTCTCAACTGTGAGAGCATGCAGGGTATATAAAGCATTTTATTTTTATTCCTTCCTCCTCTCTCCAGAGTCTTCAGAGCCAAACAGAGCAGTTACAATACCCATCTTCTATGCACTGCGGCTTTCCGCATATTGACATGACCTCCTTGATTTTTTTGCTAGCTCAAAGTACCTATTTCCTTATGTCCCATAAAAGCTATTTTTACATCCAGTAACAGTATCTAGTTAAAAGACAACAGATGCAAATCAAGAAGCCTTCTCAGTTCGTCTAACAGAGATGAGACCAATGACTGGAACAGAAGCATTAAGCACAGGACCAGAGACCATGCACTCCTCACATGCGCAGGCTGTCCTCCACACAACACTCCACAGCCATCTGCTGAGCAGAGAAAGCAAGGACATAAGTGGTTGACAAGCTGCAGCCTGGGACATCCACCCAGTCTTCCCACAGTATCCAAGAGGAACTACAAATCCTTAAAGTCCCTTTATATTACCCTGGCCCACGCAATGTGCAATAGGTACCTACTCACAGCTTGTTTAGAGTAACTGCAGCTCACTAGAAAGTCTTGTAACTTGCTACCTTTTTGTTTCTTTGGGATGCATTGCCTTTGGAGTCTTCCAATGAGGGATTCTGGCCGCTTTTCCCACGGGAAAACCTATGTCTGTACAGGGGTGAAGGGAGGGGGCAAAAGAGCATGACAAAACCAAGCACACTGATATATGGTACCTCTTATAGTCACCCGTCCTGCTGTACTGTATGAAGGTGATAAAAAGAAACAGCGTTATGTTTTACTACCCATTTCAGGACTTTTCATAAAACTCATGTGAAGGAGACTGAAGAGTTTACATTTAAGACTCACAAAGTACTAAGATTTCTAGAGAAGCAGAATGTTTTCTTCCCTGGATTTCCTCAGCTGCTCTCTTCAGGAAGGCCACTCACATAGCAAAGTACAAGTGGTGTTTCTCCTCAACCCCCACACAAGTCTTATTATTGCAGACGTAGAGGCAAGAGTGGAAGGAAGTTGAGTCCAAAGTCCTCTTTCTGCACTCTCCCTTACTGGCAACATCTCTGCTCTGCCTGATGTGCTTCACCCACATAAAAGCAGAGGGAAAGGTGGGAGGGAGCGCGTGAACTTCACAGAGCAGTGAGTCAGCTGATATAAACACGAATGATTCAAGCACAAACATATACCTGACATTCAGGTTTCTGACTCTTGCTCCCCTTCTACAGAAGGGGTGCCCCACATCTGTTTTGGAGCCCATGCTTTTCAATTGCACCTATCTCCATTCCCCTGGCCAAGGAAGCCCCACAAAGCCTAAACCGAGTGGGAATGCTGCTCTCTGTCCAATGAAGCATGGACCAGATAAAACATCAGTTGAGAAGAGTAATGGAGAGGTCATACACCACATGAACACAGCCTTTTCCTGTTTCTCCTTGTCTACATGCAAGCCATAAAGCTGGCAAGACACCAATCATTCACATCCTGGAAAACTTAGGGAGCCAGTTCCCCAAAATCAACTATAGCTGTGCACTGTTTGGAAGTCATCAGAGTCCAAATAATCATCCAAAACATTGAAATCACTGAAAGAGGAAAATTCAGCTGGAAAGCAGGAAATTTCCTATCTCCAGCAAGTGATAGGTCTGGTTCTGCCTCAAGCCATTCAGTCACCAAAAGTAGCCATGACAAAATACCTGTGAACCATGTAACAACTGTACAAAATACTCCCAAGTTCACAACACTGATTTGGTTGAATGCGTTTCTGAATCTGTCTTGGTACTGACATCTCTTCTGCTCCCTTTTATGCCAGATCTGTGTCTACTGGTCTGGAATTTTATGACCAGCTACGATACTGCTCACCCATGCCTTATATCTCAGAAACCTGAGGACCTGACCTACCCCGCTTCAGTCACAAAGGTTCTTACCTGCATCTGGGACCCAATAACAGTATTATTGCAGGCCAACTCTGTTTTGTTGATTGTGTCTAGCAGAGCAGTTTTGCCCACATAGTCTTTATTAGAGTTGAGATGCCGCTCCAGCAGGTTCTGCACATCAGCACTGTACTGGTTAGTGAAGGCTTCCTCGTACTGATCTGTCCACAGGCGTATTCGGTTCTCCCACCCTTCAGCTGTGTTTTCATCCAAGGCATGTGCTTCAGAAGGGGAATTCTGTGCCAAAGAGCAAAGAGTGAATGGCCAGCACACAATGGGGAAAAACCTATCCACAGTGCTGTGTGTGAATATGCTTCACAAAAAGGCAGATCTATTCCAAGCTAAGTATGCGTTGGTTATGAGAACACCTTTTTCAGAGCCTGCATCCTCGAGAACATTGTATATTCTTGTCTGCACTGTTGTACAGAGAACTCCATGCAGGACTAAGATCTCTTGAGAGTTGGTACTTGCCACTGCTACATACAAGAAAATTAAGCTGGTCCACGGCCAGAACAGGTTTTTAAGTCACTTAGGAAAAATAATTAGGAAGATTGAAAAAGCAAAGGAACAGAACATGCAAAGGCAAATAAATGTCATGTAGGCTTGCCCTAGAGCCAACCCACTCATGGCCAGCATAAGGCCAGGTGATGCTGACTGCATCCCAATCTTGGCAGTGACTGAGCCAAAAATACTTCTGAACCTGCCAGTGAAACGGTCATGGGGGTTTTAAGGAACTGAATGTAGAGCATAAGCTAATACCCAGAGGGTTAAAACTGCAAGTCCTAAGCAGTGTAAAGAAGAGAGGGCAGAATCAGGTAATCCACTTAGACCGTCTTGGAAGGGAGGGGGAAAAAGAAGGTGGTAGGGGAAAAATACCCCAAACAAAGAAGCTTCATTCTTTACTTAAGAGTAACAAATAATATCCCAGAGGTCAGTAAGTCCACTGGCTTCATAAGGGACTGAGACATATGAGCTCTCAGTGACCAGGACCACTGAAGAACAATCATTTTTATCCTATCTATTAAAAGCATGAACACTTCTAATGCATTTTTACCCTCTCAAGGCACTTGTGTATTCTGGAGATGGGTGCATACCGACAAACCACAGGATTGTCCCATTTCCTCTGAGCCACCTGCTAGAAGCCACTGCTGGCTACAGACCTGGGGTCAGATGGAGCCGACTGATCTTTAAGGCACCTCTTGTGTTTCTAACAACACGTTTAGTTCAAAGTCTTCCTTTTTTTTTTTGTCAAGTAAACTTTCTATCAGACAGCCACACCTATCAGGATTGCAGAGAGTCAGATCAATACATCATCCCATCCCATCCCAAGTAAGAGGATGGGGAGAGAAATAAGGCCACACTGCAAGGGACTCCTAACATTAAAACTCTGTACTGCCCAGGTTTAAAATAGCTTTGATGCAATTAAATGATAACTGGCCTCACAGAAGAGTAGCTACAACCAGTTCTACATCCCTTACATCAAACACCCCACTCCCAAGTGTCATCAGTCAGTCATACCTCTTGGAATTGGATGGTATTACCTTACAGAAAGCTATCTGAAGCAGAAGCAAGGTTCAAGGGGCAACCCCAGTGATGCCCTTTTGAATAGGCCTGCTTGTGGCACATGGTAAGGCTTGAGATTATTCTGAGGCCAGTCCCACAATCAAAAATTCCCCAGACAAACCAAGCGAGGCAGAGAACACAGGAGAAAACCCCACCACCAGCAGAGAGGGTTCTCAGTTCTACTCACCTTCATCCTCAGAGACTTTCGTGAGCCCTCTCGAAAGGCCTGGCATCAAACAAGCAGAAAGAGAGAAAAGACAAGGCATTATATATATATATACTCAGAATCAGTGTCCCAGAACTACAATAGATCTCACTCCAACAGACCAACCCTTAACAAAACATGACAAGAATTACAGGAAGACCCACACAAGGAGCAATGGACTTGAACAAGAAGACTCTGCAATGCAAATCCAGTGGGAACTGCTGAAAAGCTTGACAGCCAGGACTGCTGAACTAAAAAGGCTGCTTCATACTTAGTAAAAATCTCGAGATCAAACCCCAAACTGTCCCAACTAACCCCACTTGCTTTGACAGAAGAAAGGGCCAGCAACAGAATCCAGCTGGTTCACACTAAGAAACCCTGAAGACCTCACAGGACTCCTGCTCCCAGTCTTATTTAGTCAGTGCCTACCAGAAGAACCTCAAGGGAAACCTAAGCTAGGGAAAATGATGGTAAAGCCAAGCTGATGATGGGAAAGAACCAGCTGCTCACACACTTGCATTCCAACACAAGCCATCCAAAATTATTTCAGCCCCCAAACCCTCACAAACAAGACTGTAAAGTCAGCCCTCATCAAATGTTCAGCACTACCTACGTACTTTTCCACACAGGCACTATCTCTGTCCCTAAAGAACAGTGCCAAGCAGCTCTGTAGTCCAGACTCCTTAACATAGCAGGCTAAGAAATGCTACGTTCCCTTTGGCTTTGATTCCATTCACGGACTGCCCCTTTGCCACAAACAGACTCCAAAAGCTACTTCCCCAAATGCTAATAGACCAGAAGGGAAAAGATGTAATCGAACTCAAGCTCTGAGCATGAATGGACAGAGTTGGGAAAGAAGGGTGGAGTTCCAGGAAGGTAATTTTTAAACCAACAGCCACGTACTTGAGCAGGTCACAAATACAAAGCATCGCGTTATTACACCAGAGAGAGCAATTCCTGACAGGACAAAAGTTCCTTGTCCACTGCCAGCTTGTCACCCTGCTGTCAACACTACTCCACAGAGTGCTCAGTAGGGGCTGAAGCAACCTTGTCTCACTCCACATACCTTGATCTTTTTGGCCTTTGGAGCAGTACGAGCTTTTTCTGTGCTCCTCTTCCTCTTCTTAGGCTTGCTTCTACGGACACGGTTGACAGTCAGCGTGATGCTTGTAGGGGTGTGCTGTGTAGCTGTGTACAGCACCGTAGAGGGAGATAGTTCTTCATCCCAGCTCTCAGTTGCACTGCTGTCCCCGCCTAGAGAGAGAAGTGCTTTGTTAAGCAACGTTTCTGTTTATCCCAGAGGTAACAGCTTGCCCTTATGTCTGTTATCACCAAGACAATTTGATGACCCTGCACAGCTCTTCCCTGAGAAAACTATTCCAACACAGTTTTCCCACCCAAAGTGGGAACAAGTCTCCCAAACTTCTGGTATCTCACAGATTGACACTGATGAGCGTGACCCTCTTCTTTCACAAGATAATCTGATCTTCGTAAGAGCAAAGTGAGGTGATGGGGAAGGAGAGGAGAAAATCCCAATGGTTGGGAGGCAAAGAACATTAGCGGGCACTGGTCACAGTTGGCTGATTACAACAGTCAAAAGATGAAGGTTGTACAGTAAGAAAGCAAAAGTCACCATTGTCAGAACTACAAGCCCAGGCTCACCTGACACGTTGTCCTGCTTCCGGCGGCGGAGTCTGATCACCTTCCCCCTGCTCATTCCTCTGCCAAAGGAGAATGTACAATTGAAGCTGGTTTGTAGGAGTAAAGTCACTTGAAATTCAACAGGATGTCACAAGATGCGTGCCCTCAGTGGGGCCCAGGATGATAAGAACATCGATTTAACATCCTCATCTCCACTCCTGGTGCCACCAACACTTGTCAGGCTGACAACGCAAAGGAGGAGGGTCAATACTGGGTAAAGCACTGGAAAGAATGCTCCAGTTAGCAAAAGGAAGTCTGTCCCACAGCCCAAACGTGACACGGATCAGTAGGAGAAGTCAGCACAAGGAGCAGTCCAGATCTGCACTGCACCAAAGCTTACCTGCACTTTTCACACTTGAGGAGGAAACCATCTTGAGAGACACTGCAGTGGCACCAAGTGGGAATTGATTCTCCTTCTGAGGAGCTCTCACTATCCCCGGAGTTCTCCTCATCAGGTGAGTGCAGGCCGTTCAGTTCTGCACGAGGTATAATGGTCTGGACAGGAGGAGAGGCTGGCGGCGTTGGAGGAGGAGGGGCTCCATAATTATGATCCTGAAAATGAGTATTTGCAGTACTACTTTTAACATGAAGATATGCTGCCTAGAAACTGAAGCCCCAAATCCACAGTTCCCAGGTTATTATTTAACAACTGGTGTAAAACAGTAGCCTGAATTCCTCAATCTACCAAGAAGGCAAAGCAATAGCTCTGAAAGATGTAAATGGCTTTCTTCTGCACCAATGAATTCAATTCAAAACCTATGAAAACAACAAGGCTATTTCAACATTAACTGTTGTGCTGCTATTAATCTGACACGACACCAGTGGTCAAACACTGGAACCGGTTGCCCAGAGACGTTGTGGAGTTTCCGTGTGTTGAGACATTCAAAACCCAACTGGACACAGTTGGGCAACCTGCTCAAGCAGAGTCAGCCTGAGCAGGGGGGGGTGGATTATGTGATCTCAAGAGGCCCCTTCCAACCTCAATGACTGTGATGTCCTGTTCAGCCCATAGTTTCAAGCCACGCTCCCACTCCTCCTGACTGTTCCTTGTTTCTCATAGTTCTAAGTTAACAACATGAAAATCTGCACAGTTGAAACAAGTATAAATAGTGCATAATAAAGCAAATGGGGCATAAAATTACCACCAGAAAAAATATTACATGTTCAAATATAGTCACACTTCATTCATATACTTAATTCAGTTAAAAATCTATCACCTAGAACACTAATAAAGCTTGCTATGGAGTATGCAAGACTTCACAAACAATAAACACACAAATGCAAAATGTATGGCAGAACTCAACTGTAACTCAGTGCTCCCTAATGAATTTCCTAAGGCTTAACAGGCAAAGAACTATGGAACAAGGAGAAATGAATAAAGTAGACAGTAAAGAGCTGATTCACTGCAGAGAGAGTACTCACTGCGTAAGGCAGCCCGCGATAGCTGTGTTTCTGGGTGGCCCCATAGCCGTGGCTGGAGTACACATTCTTCTCACTGACAGCTGGACTAGCTTCCACAGACTCTGGGCTGCAGAAAGGGCCAGAAGTAAAACCCATCAATACAACATCATTTCTTTAGTGCTGGTATTTCACTGCTCTTTTCTGTTCAACACATGAGCTCAAAATGAAGAAACTTCATCAAATCAAGGTGTGATTATGCGTTTCACCAAGCATCATGTGCGCAGAAGTTGTACAGGATGAACCTGCTTTCAGAGGGAACGAACTGAGTAAGGGCCACCCTGGATAACTCATTAAACTGGGTCTCAATCTGGGAAGTTCAAAAGATAATTAGCATGTAAGAAGCTCAGTTTCCTTATTGTCGAGGAAGTTGGGTCAAGTTCAGCATTCACGTCTGAACTCAGGCAGCGTAATCTCAAAGCCACTGAACAGTGCTGCCATTTTATCTCTGCAACAGCTTATTTCAAATAGCAGCTAAGCAGCTTTCCTGCATCTGTGCTTGTTTCTCTCTCCCTCAGATACTAATTGTTAGCCAAGGCCAATGTCCTGTGATAAAGTCTGCATGAAACCTGCAGCTGTCCTGACAGCAACCACCAGGAGTTGAAGATTCCTGCTACAAACAGGCAAGAAAATCCATGACCTGGACAGACAGTGGCCACAGACAGTTTTGCCCTGAGCTTTCTACATAGCAACATGGTGTGCAATGTGCTCAATAGATTTGCTGCTGAGGTACAATGCACTCTTCCACCACACGGTGGTGAAGAAAAACAGCTAAAAATGAAAGGTATATCCTTAGCAAAGCTGCAGAAACCCTGCTCAGAGAAGGGACAGCTGCAATTCAATGCAGGGAGTATTAGGTAATGAGGCTACAAACAGAACACCAGCAAGGAAACACACTGTCTGGCACAAGCAGAAGATAAGAGTCAGCTAAACCTCTGCACAGATCACAAGTAAGGCCCATATCAGAACACAGCAGAATGTTACTCAATCACGTCTGCAGGTGAAATCTTCTTCCAGATTACAGCATGGAGCTGAGCAAACAGGAAAGAAAAACACAGGAGAGAAGAACTTTACCTTGGACCTGCTCTGCTCTGGTGAGATCTTGCAGGATTCTCAGTGGGTCCTACATTGCCAGTGTGAATCAGGCAGCACTCACACAGCAATGGCCAGTGGCCACGCGTGGGGCAGTGTTTAGGCACCACCCAAGAACACTAACCCCTGTGTCCTTTGGACTTCCTATTAGCTCTTGAAATCTCTGCTGCGCTGAAGTTTGCCCCACCCTGCCACCCAGCCCCACACAGCCTCCAATACACCAGGCTCCTGAGCTCCTGCCTTATGCTGGAGTGAGTTTGTCTTTGCAACATAAAGGAGCAGTAACTTACTGTACAAAGAATTGCACAAAATAGAAGACTTAAGCCTAAGCAAACCACTCAGGATTTGGGAGCGTGTCAAGATAAATTAAGTTGGTTTTCAACGTAACTACAGCCAGCTACATTGTCAAAAGCGGGAGATGTAGGTAGCAATAGCTCTCAGAGGATATACTTCTTAATAAAAGAAACCCTGTAGAGCTTGTCACATAATCCAGCCTTGCTGGATCTTTGCGACAGTCCTTTAGGGCTTCCAGATTGGTACAGAGTCAAATCCCTTCAGGTTTAATCGTATTTGCAGAAACAACATTAGAAGGAAAAGAGCCTAAGCAGCAGATCCTTCCTCTGTCCAAGTCACCCACATTCCTAACTCCAGTCAGCCTGGAATACCAGCAATGCTGCTGCAGGCATTAGCAATAAAACTTCAAGACTGTTGGTGCAACGGTGTCCAAGGGCAACAACGCTGGGGCCCATGCTTCCTCAGCAGCAGCCCACCAAGGAGCTTCAGCAACTTCCTATGTACAAGCAGACTAACACACAGAAACTACTCTGCAGTCTCCACGTCACCCTCAGATGAACCCTTCAGCATTTTCACTTCCCCTCTGTACCAGTGGCCATGGGAAGATGCTGAAGCTCAGCCTGAAGAGATTGAGCTCATTCTCCTTTTACCTTCCCACTGCCTTTGCGATGCTCATCTTTGCAATCAATCCCTTACAGAAGACAAGCAGCTCAGATACTCCAGACCTCCTGCACCAAACTAGCAGTTTCAATGCAGAGCCTGCAGAATAAAATCCTGGCATTCCTCACTTTCAGAAAACAGATAGAGAAACCAGTTCAGAAATCTTCAAAAGCCTTTTTTCAGAGCACTCCAGCCTCAAACTGGACCTACAATCCTCTTACAACCAGGGAAAAAGAAAATGCTTTGCAGAAGGGTTACAGCCAGCCTTTCTGATACCTGATTCTTAAAGGGGCATGTGTAGATATATCTGTCTCTCCTCTTCAAAAGCAAAGTGCCTGGTACATGAGTAAACACTGTTTAGCACTCTCTCCTGTCAGAAGCAGTTTAAAATTCCTATATGTTGAGTCTTCAAAGTGCCCATGTGGGAGAAGACGGTGACAAGCAATACTGGTTGTGAAACCTTGAAAAGGGAAGGCTCATATACCCACTGCTGATGAGTGACTAGACTACTCCCTGTTTAAATATAACACCCAAAAATATGGGCTTTAGCATGGAATAAAGCATCAAAAAGAGGAATGCCCAGAATGGGGCCAATGCCAGGACAGACAAAAAGAGCATTAGTAGTCTTGCAGAGAGCACACTGCGTAGCCAAATTCTGTGCATAGTCAAATCAGGGCAAGATGGAAGGGAAAAACCATGATTCGGACTCTAGCCCACTGCTCCTGCAGCTTAAAATGAAGAGTCTGCAGCAATATTTGCTCTACATTGATCAATCTGACACGCATGTATTTACACAGTCGGTACTCTGAAATACTACATGGGGAAATCTATCTCCAAAAAACCCTTTGTAAGACATGCTACAGTCAGTATTTCAAAGGAGGATGCAGGAAAGCAGGAGGTAGAAGCACACAGATGTAACCTGAGCCCTCCCTCTTGCCTCCAACAAAACCACAGTACTCATCCAAGCTGACATCATTCCAACAAGCGTTATAAGAGCAGATCACAGCGCCGTGTTTTCTGGATTTGAAATGTTCCTGACTACTGCAGAAACAGTGTCTTTCTAGAGAAATGGTATATCCCCTCCAACAGGCCTCAGAAATAGTGCTGCAGTGAGAGCCTTGCCCAAGGGGCCTCCGAAGTGGTGGGGACCCTGAAGGACAGACTGCCCATTGAAGTGTGCTTCTTGGAACCTGCTCTGGGGCAGAAACACAATAAAGGTGCTCCCTCAAGCTGATGCTGTCTCACATCTCTGACCAAGCTCCAGCAGGGTCCAGCAATCAGGTTCTGAGTCTGAGCTAGTAGGCTCTACTGAGAGGGGGGGTCAGCACACTGCTTCTTCATATAGCACAGCTTTCGGAAAAGAAAACCTTGTACTTTGCCAATGTGAAGCATGGGAACAACAAACGCACAACTGCCTGCACTTGAGTAGAGACTTATTAGCCAAGCTGATATAAACCTCAAGGCTGAGTGTCTCATACTACTGGAATTCTCCTTTTCCCCATCTTTTGCGTCAAACTTACCAATTTCCATAACATTGCATCTGTTAAACACTCAGAGCCTCTGCATTCATCCCTCATAGAGGCAAAAGACCAGCACCCCCTTTCTCCCAAGTGGAGAAAGCACCAGCACCAATCCTGCACCCCCACTCCAGGGCAGCCCTCAACGCCCTCCCCTCCTCTATGGGGTGACACTCACTCCGATCCTGCAGCCATGTCGGAGTAGGACGTATCTGGTGTGGTGACTCCCAGAGGGATTGCAATGCTCATGACGCCCGTCGGGAATCACGGAGTCCAGAGGGCAGCGACCGGCCGCTCCGAGGGCGGAGAGGAGCCGCAGAGCCTCGGCCAACACGTCACGGACATGGGGAAACCTGCCGGGGTAGAAACAAAGCATTGCATCTCTGTTAACAGGGTGAGGTCTCCCTGTGTAGCCCTAAAGAAGGCTTTCATACTGAACAAAAACAGGAATAGATTTCCATCAGTGCCATGTCACATCACTTTTACTGTCTTTTTGTACATGGGGGCAGGGAAGAGGTAGCTGGTAGCTGTTTGGGGGGTGTGGGGGGTGGGGGGTGTTCCAG